>UESW01004322.1:870287-1045155 GCA_900491605.1 Calamus simplicifolius | reverse complement strand
GAAAAGAAAAAAAAAAAAAAAAAGGGGAATTAAATTGAAAAAAAATAGAGGAAAAAAAGGGGAAAGATAAAAAAGAAAATTAAATTTAAAAGTAAATTAATTTAATATTAAAAAAATAAAATGTTGGAATTAATTAAAAAAATTGAAAAAAAAAAAATTGTTTAAAATTAAAAAAAATAAAAAAATTCAAAAAATAAAAATCTTAATAATTTTTAATTAATTTAATTTTAATTTATTTTAAAAAATAAATAAAATATTAATTTAAAAATTTAATTTAACAAAAATAAAAAAATTTATTTTCAAAATTAAATTTTTAATTAATTTAGTTAATAATTTAATATTTAAAAATTTATTTAAAAATTTATTTAAAATTAATTTAAAAATTAAAAAAAAATTTAATTAAAAAATTAAAAAAAATTAAAATTAATTTAAATTTTTATTTTAATTTTTAATTAATTTTTTTAATTAATTTAATTATTTGAAGAAGGGATAATTTATTTTTATAAAAGTGGTAGAGCAATTTTGTCAAAAGAAAAACTTATTAGATTTCAGATTACCACTATAGGATAGATTGTCATTTAAAATACGTACCAAATATGATTATTCGGTGGAGCCTTATCAATACCTGCTACCAAACGCCTCCTAGGTTGTATGGAACATTAAAATCTTTTAGACCACATATTTATTACATCACATGTACTTTTATTACTTTCAACGAAGCTCTCTGTCTTCTCTGATAAGACGAAGAAGGAGCGACGCGATCGGACCCCTTAACCGGAACCCTAGCCGTAATCCCAGCCTTGCAGGGATCCGACCTAGAACCATTCCCCCTCGCCCCTCATCTCCGAGGGATTCCATCCCGCAGGTGTCGGTGCTCCGTCCCCTCTTCCTCCTGTGGTCCTATTTGCCGGCGGGGGCGGGATTTAGCATTCTTCGTTGTTGAGAAATTATTGAAACATAATTGCCCCAACTTTATTGATTTTGATGATTTCCAAAAGCCATGAGTACTTAAAGAAACAATATGTTTATTTATCAAAAACCTTGAGCTTATTCAAATTGAAAGGAATGAACTTTCAATGGTTATATCAAATGAATTTTGAAGTTAGAAAAAGAAGTTTCAAGTTGTATGCTCAAAGGATTTCAAAAAGGAATTTTTATACATTATATTTCAATCGATGAATTCTTGAAACATGTCTTGAATCCATGTTAAATGTCATATTTAATGTATTCAAGTCAAATTTATATTTTAAATTTAATTGGGACAAGTTTTAAAGTCAATCAGAACATTTTTCTGATTTTTGTATCGGTCCCGAGCCGACTCATGAGTTTCCGAGTCGACTCCCCAGTTTGCCTGAGTTTCTCGAGTCGACCCTTGGTTTTCAAGAGTCGACCCCTGATTCTTGCGAGCCGACTCCTGTCTGTGCGAGTCGACTCCGCTCAAACAACAGAACCCATGTTTTTGAGCACTTCTCGAGTCGACTCCCCTTTTTCTCGAGTCGACTCCCGACTTTCAGGAGCCGACACTTTGTTTTCGCGAGTCGACCCCTCAATTTAAAATGTTTCTATTTTTGGTAATCGACCTCGAGCCGACTCCCTCAGAGCTCGAGTCGACTCCGCGAAATCTGGGCGCGATTTTTAACGATGACACATCAGCCCCAACGGTAAGATTTTTGAATAACGGCTATTTTTCCTGTCTCTAACGGATATATTTTTGCAGATTCTATAAATAGAGGAGTTCTTTTCAAATCAAAACAACCCAGAGAAAATCAAAAAGAGAGAAAAGAATATCATTTGAAAAGAGGGAAAAACAGAGCTTATTGAAAAATCTTTTAGCTCAAAGAGGAGTGATTCAAAAGGAGTGAAATCCAAGTGAAAGATTCGTCTACTCCTTCTCATCATTCCACAAAAGCCAGAAGAAAATCCAAGTGCGTTTCAAAGGTCAAATCTGCGGATTTTCAAAAGAGGGAAAAGCTTCATCTCAACTCCAAAGACTTCAACGTCAAGAATCTAGCTGAGGCGTGATTCAACACTTCTAGAGGAGTTGAAGAGAAGAAGGGAGAAAGCCCAAGCATCTACCATCGCAAAATTATCAGGCTTTTCTAACCTTTTAATATTTTGTACTTAATTTGTATATCTGCTCAAGGGAGCACTTTATTGTTCAAACTCTTTATTATTTGTTGCTGATTCAATCTGTGGATTGAATTAGTGGAGGTTGGTATACCTCGTTACAAGCCGGAGTGCTTGTGTTGGGTTAGTTGTGAGCCCTAGAAAAACAACTTGTAGGGTTTTGTGCTGGTAAGCCCGAGTTAAAACCAGCTGGGTTCGTTGTGCCCGGTAAAACAACAAGTTTGAGTTGTGAGCTTGGAAAACAACTCGGCTGTAATCTAGAGAGATTATAGTGTGGACCCAAGTGAATCTTGGGAGTGGACGTAGGTGTTGGTTGCACCGAACCACTATAAAATTCTTGTGTTTGCCGTGCCTAATTTTCTCTATCTCTATCTCTCTTTATTAACTGCTTGTTCATTGCTTATTAGTTAATCTCACTTGCACATCTTGCTAACTAATCATTTAATTTAAAAAGTCTTAAATTTTTAAGAACCCAATTCACCCCCCCCCTCTTGGGTTGCCATCTGGGCCAACAATTGGTATCAGAGCTAGTGCTCATTTAGAATTTGATCTCACGATCAAGAGCTAAAGATCCATATGGCAACACAAATTGGTTCAAGTTTTGCTGAAGGTCATTCTACGAATAGACCTCCACTTTTTAATGGCTCAAACTATTCTTATTGGAAAGCTAGAATGAGGATATTCATTCAAGCTTCTGATTATGAGCTTTGGGGTGTTATAATTAATGGACCTAGTACACCCACACACTTATTGATGGCACTATTGTTCCTAAACCCGAAAGGGATTGGAATGATAATGATAGGAGAATGGCACAACTTAAATGCTAAAGCCATTAATATTTTATATTGTTCCTTAGATTCAAATGAATTCAACCGAATCTCAACTTGTAATTCCGCAAAGAAATTTGGGATAGGTTGGAAATTACTCATGAAGGAACAAACCAAGTAAAAGAATCAAAAATAAATATTTTGGTTCATAAATATGAATTGTTTACATGGAACAAACTGAAACCATCACATGCATGTTCACTAGATTTACTGATATTGTGAATGGTTTGAAAAGTCTTGGTAGAGTTTATACTAATGCTGATCTTGTTCGTAAAATTCTTAGGTCACTACCAAGATCGTGGGAAGCAAAAGTCACTGCAATCCAAGAAGCAAAGGACCTCAATGCACTACCTTTAGAGGAGCTTCTAGGATCCTTAATGACCCACGAGCTAACAATGAAGCAGCATGTTGAGGAGGAAACAAAAAGAAGAAAACTTTTGCCCTCAAGACTGCAGAAATGGAAGAGAGCAGCAGTGAAAGTAATGATGAAGATGATGAGGAAACTGCTCTCTTGGCCAAGAAATTCAGAAGATTTATGAGAAAAAGGCCCTTCCATAAAAAGAAATTTGGAGCAAGATTTGAAGGAGAAAAGGATAAGAAAAAGGACAAGGAGAAAGAAAAGAAAAAGAGCCCTTAGTATGTTATGAGTGTAAAAACCAGGGCACTTCAAGTATGATGTCCTTTACTAAAAAGGCCTACAAGAAAAAGAAGAAAGCTTATATGGCAACATGGTCTGAAGAATCTTCTCGTCGGAAGAAGAAGAGCAAAAGGAAGTTGCCAATATTTGTTTCATGGCCAACGACGACGACAACGACAATGAGGTAAGTTCTGAAAACTCAAATGATGATTTTACATTTGATGAAATGTTTGAGGCTTTCAATGAACTTATGATTGATTTTAAATTTTAAAAAAAAGTATAAGTCTTTGAAAAATGACAATATTAGTTTAGCTAAAAGTAAAAATGAATTAGCTTTAGAAGTTAAGAACTTAACTAATGAAAAAGAAGAACTTAGGAAAGAAAGAGATAATCTTAATCAAGAAAAAGATTCATTAAAATCTGAAACTAAAACTCAACTAAAGATTTAAAAGATCAATAGAAACTTTAGCTTTAGATAAAGAACAGCAAGCTAAAGAAATTGACTCTCTTAAGAAAGATGTTAAAAAATATAAAGACATTGTTGAGAAATTCACTTAAGTTCAACTAAACTTAACATGATCCTAGATAGTCAAAAAGCTGTTTTTGACAAAGCTGGTTTAGGATATAACACATTAAGAAAACAGAAATCACTAAAGAATATTTTTGTAAAAGCCAACCAAAGTAATATAACTTGTTTTAAATGTAATGAAAAAGGTCATAAATCCTTTGAATGTAAAACGTTAAAAATAACAACAAGTTAAATATTAAAGCTAAGAAAATATGGGTTCCGAAAGGAACAATTTTTATTGCTGCTAACCATGAAGGACCCAAGAAAGCTTGGGTACCTAAGCATAAAGTTTGATGATATTGCAGGAATGTCTTGTAGCCAAAAGATCAAAGAAAAAGTGGTATCTTGATAGTGGCTGCTCAAGACATATGACGGGTGACAAAGATGAATTCATCACCCTAGAAGAAAAGAAAGGTGGAGTTGTGACGTTTGGCGATAACGGTAAAGGTCAAATTATGGGCCTTGGTAAAGTTCGCATAACTCCATCTATAGTATTGATAATGTACTTTATGTTAATGGTTTGAAGCATAATCTAATTAGCATAAGTCAATTATGTGATAAAAATTTTAATGTTTCATTTAAATCTTCTTATGCACTGTAACTAATTCTATTGATGATAGCATTGTATTTACTGGTTATAGACATGGCAATGTATACTTAGTTGACTTAGAAAAATTATCTTTGAGTGATCATTGCTTAATTGCTGACAATGCTAACATAAATGAAATTAGTTGGTTGTGGCATCGTAGATTAGGTCATGCAAGCACACACCTTATTTCAAAACTAATTAAAATGGATTTAGTTAAAGGATTACCTAAATTAGATTTTGAAAATAATAAAATATGTGATGCATGTCAATTTGGAAAACAAACTAGAAGTTCTTTTAAATCTAAAAACATTGTTTCAACTTCTAGGGGACTAGAGCTACTTCACATGGACCTATTTGGACCAACTAGAACCACAAGTCTAGGAGGAAAGAAATATGGTCTAGTGATTGTAGATGATTATTCTAGATATACTTGGGTAATGTTTTTAGCTCACAAAGATGAGACTTTCTCGATGTTCCTGAAATTTTTCAAGAAAGTCACAAATGAGAAAAACACTACTATAGTATCTCTAAGAAGTGATCATGGAACAGAATTTGAAAATCACTTATTTGAAAATTTCTGCACTGAAAATGGAATTAATCATAATTTTTCAGCCCCTAGGACTCCACAACAAAATGGTGTAGTTGAAAGAAAAAATAGAACTCTAGAAGACATGGCCCGTACCATGCTATGTGAAAGCAACTTACCAAAGTATTTTTGGGCGGAAGCAATTAACACAGCATGTTACATCTTAAACAGAGCTTTAATAAGACCAATATTAAAGAAAACACCTTATGAATTATGGAATGAAAGAAAACCAAATATAAAATACTTTCATGCATTTGGATGTAAATGTTTCATTCATAATAATGGTAAAAACAACTTAGGAAAATTTGATGCTAAATCTGATGAAGGAATTTTTCTAGGTTATTCAACAACTAGTAAGGCATATAGAATCTTTAACAAGAAAACCTTAGTAGTTGAAGAATCCATTCATGTAGTTTTTGATGAATCTTTAGCAACTGGATCTGAAAAGATTGATGATGAGGAAGATACAAACATAATTGAAAAAGATCTTGAAAAACTTAATATTGAAGTATCTTCTGATCATGAACAAGAGGCTAAAGATGATGATTCACATAAGGACGATGATGTCAATATTGATCATAATGATGTAGATCTTCCAAGAGACTGGAGATATGCTCATAGTCATCCTAAGGAATTGATTATAGGCGATCCATCTCAAGGAATAGGACTAGATCATACATGAGAAATATTAGTAATCATCTTGCATTTGTATCACAAATTGAACCTAAAACTATAGAAGAAGCTGAAAAAGATAATAATTGGATGTTAGCTATGCAAGAAGAACTAAATCAATTTACAAGAAATAATGTTTGGACCTTAGTTGAAAGACCTAAAAACCATTCAGTATAGGATCAAAATGGGTTTTAGAAATAAACTAGATGAAAATGGCATAGTAATTAGAAACAAAGCTAGATTGGTTGCTAAAGGATATAATCAAGAAGAAGGTATTGATTTTGATGAAACCTTTGCACCTGTAGCTAGATTAGAAGCCATTAGACTATTACTTGCATTTGCATGTCATATGAACATTAACTTATTTCAAATGGATGTAAAAAGCGCATTTTTAAATGGATTTATTAATGAAGAAGTTTATGTAGAACAACCACCAGGTTTTGAAGATCACGAGTTTTCAAATCACGTTTTTAAATTGCACAAAGCTTTATATGGTTTGAAACAAGCACCTAGAGCTTGGTATGATAGGTTAAGTAAATTCTTAATAGAAAATGATTTTACAAGAGGAAATGTTGATAAAACTTGTTTTTAAAAAGAAAAGGTAAAGATTTACTTGTAGTACAAATATACGTAGATGACATTATTTTTGGTGCTACTAACGAATCTCTTTGTCAAGAATTTGCAAAGTTAATGCAGGGAGAATTCGAGATGAGCATGATGGGAGAACTCAACTTCTTCCTTGGACTCCAGATCAAACAAAGCAAGGAGGGAATTTTTATCAACCAAACCAAATACACAAGAGAACTACTCAAAAAGTTTGGTATGGAAACAATGAAACCCCTCGGAACACCAATGAGTCCTTCATGCAAGCTGGACAAAGATGAAGAAGGTAAGAAGGTTGATCAAAAGTATTATCGAGGTATAATCGGATCCCTTCTTTATTTAACAGCAAGTAGACCAGATATATGTTTGCAGTATGTTTATGTGCTAGATTTCAATCTGAACCTAAAGAATCACATTTAATAGCTGTTAAAAGAATTTTAAGATATCTAAATGGAACTAAAAATGTAGGTTTATGGTATTCTAGAGACTCCACATTAAACCTAATTGCATATTCAGATTCTGATTATGCTGGATGTAAATTAGATAGAAAAAGCACAAGTGGTGCATGCCAATTCTTAGGAGTAACTTAATCACATGGTTTAGCAAAAAGCAAAATTCAGTTGCATTATCAACTACTGAAGCTGAATATGTAGCAGCTGGAAGTTGCTGTGCGCAAATCCTATGGATTAAGCGACAACTTGAAGACTATGGTATCACACTTGATAAAACACCCATAAGATGTGATAACACTAGCGCAATCAATTAACTAAAAATCCAATTCAACATTCAAGAACAAAACACATAGAAATTAGATATCATTTTATAAGAGAACATGTAGCTAATGATGAAATTTGTTTAGATTATGTAAACACTGAAGAACAATTAGCTGACATATTCACAAAACCTTTAAGTGAAGAAAGATTTTGTTATCTTAGAGGAGAATTAGGAATTTGTAATCCTTTTGAATAAATTTTGAAATCTTAAGGAAATATATCTAGAATTCTTTCAATCTTAAGGAAATCTTATCTAGAACTCATATCAATTTGATCTCTCAAGTCCAATGATTTTTAATCATACTCAAAGATCAATTTTGGAACTTATTTCGGATTTCTGAATTTCAATCTTTTTTCTCTGAAATGTCTCGGAGCCGACTCGAGAGTTTCGGAGTCGACTCGAGTTTCTGCTGAAACTCAGGAGTCGACCCCTCCTCTGAGCGAGTCGACTCGAGATCGTGTCCGTGCTCTGTGACTTGTCGCGAGCCGACTCGACACTTTGCGCGAGTCGACTCGACGTGGTCCCAGTCGATTTATTTAGGGCACGAGTCGACCCGACGGACATTCCATTCTTCCAAAATCTTCCAAATCCTCTCCAAAACTTTCCCAAAACCCTCCAAACTTCAATTAACCCCTGATTAAACAATCCTTCAAGATCAATGGCCCCTAGGAGCAAGCTCGAGTGGCGCCGGTGTGAAGAGAAAAAGGACCGTGACGACCCGTCCGCGAGCCGTCCGGATTCCTCTTCTACGCCTTCGGCTAGTGATCCCCCAGCTCCAGCTCCAACTCCTACCCCCAGGTAGATCTCCTAGCAGTAGGATATAACCACGGAAGGAAAGTGGATTTCGAATGTTTGAGAATGAGGGATTTATCATTGGTAGGCAGTAATCGAGATGGGTTTTGAGATATTTGTTCTTTGGATTGCCCAACTATCCTGCCTTGGTAAAGAATTTTACAAGAACTTGTCTAGAGGAGATGATGGCCTTGTAAGCAAGGTTAGAGGCATCGGTTTAAACATTACATCCTCCATTCTTTCTAGACTTTTGAATTACCATTATCTGGACCTCTACATTTGCTTCTGAAGATAGGTCTCCTGCTCTCAATCGTTATTGAACCGAACTTTGAGGGATTTGAGGAAGTTTTGCAGTCAACTACCATTGGAACTAAGGCTTCTACACAATATTTGCAGCAGGATCTTATTTCCCAAAACAGGCCGGTTTGACTATGTTTCAGAAGAGATATCTTTATCATGGATGCTGTTGTATCAGGAAAACCAATCAATCTGCCTAGGATGATTTTGGTATATTGCAGACTGTGTGGGAAGAAGAAATCAAGCTTACCCTATGGCATGGTATTGACCAAATTATTTCTTAGCCAAGGGATTGTGTTTAGTGATGGTGAGCCAAAGAAAGAGTTAAGACATACAGATTATTATACTTTGGCTACAATTCATCGCATGGGATTTATTAAGAAAAATGGAATTGGGAAAGAAAGACTGCTACTGAGGATAGAGACTTAGATGCAGAGGCACCCAGATCTTCTTTGAGACACTCATCTCCGGAGCCTCCTCAGCATTCATCTATTCCAGATTCTATTCCTGCTCCTACTGCAGATCCTATCCCAGCTCCTACTATTGATCCTGCACAGTCTTCACTGTTTCATCTGCTAGTTTTTCTGATACTCAGTTGGATCAACTTCGATCTTTATTCAAGTCTGAGTTATGTGATCAAGAAAAGAGATTGAAAGATGAATTTAATGACAAGTATATGAACTTAAAAGAAGCATTGTATTCTCTCAGTGATCGAGTTGCTTTGATTGAGTCCACTCTCAGTTCAGCTACAGGTTCCTTAAGTGAAAATTTAAAGAATATCTTTGAAACTCAAGGACATCTGCGGTGATCGGAGACTACTCCCAAAGCAACGCCGAGCTTAAAGATAAAATCCAATCTGCTTGCACCTTTGTTGATAATAAACTAAAAGACTATGTTGGGATTCAATGCGAGGGAATGAAGCAAATTGTAGATCATTTGAATAGAATCACAAGAAGAAATTTTTAAGTTTTCATGTAACCCTTTTGATGTAGTAAATTTACTTTCAATGCAATGTACAAGTTTATATTTCCATGTACTTTCATTTTGAAGTAATGAAAATATTTGATGCTTCACTTTTTGTCTATTCAATTGTGAGTACCCTTGAATATCTTTGAATGCTTATGTTTAAATTGATATAATTTTGAATATCTCAATACTCAATTGATAACTAAGATGCTGAATGAATTCGAATGAGTTTAATCAATTTGATGCTCTGATGCATCTCAACCTTTTTGTTGATTACAAAAAAGGGGGAGAGATTTATATGATTTAATCGTATATGCATCATCATCTATTAAATAAGGGAGAGAGAATTAAATATGTTTCATAAGGGGAAGAGATAAATTGAATTTCATATTGCTTAAGTTTTTGATTTTAAAAATTTTGAATGATTTATAAGATTAAGGTTCATAGGGGGAGCTACCTCATTGAGGGGGAGCCTTTCCATGAACACAAAAGCTGATTTTGGTATCATAAATCTTTCAATGTTATAATGCATATACTCAATGTTTTTGTCATCATCAAAAAGGGGGAGATTGTTGAGAAATTATTGAAACATAATTGCCCCAACTTTATTGATTTTGATGATTCCCAAAAGCCATGAGTATCTTAAAGAATACAATATGTTTATTTATCAAAAACCCTTGAGCTTATTCAAATTGAAAGGAATGAACTTTCAATGTTATATCAAATGAATTTTGAACTTTAGAAAAAGAAGTTTCAAGTTGTATGCTCAAAGGATTTCAAAAAGGAATTTTATACATTATATTTCAATCATGAATTCTTGAATGTCTTGAATCCATGTTAAATGTCATAATTAATGTATTCAAGTCAAATTTATATTTTAAATTTAATTGGGACAAGTTTTAAAGTCAATCAGAATTTTTCTGATTTTTGTATCGGTCCCGAGCCGACTCATGAGTTTCCGAGTCGACTCCCCAGTTTGCCTGAGTTTCTCGAGTCGACCCTTGGTTTTCAAGAGTCGACCCCTGAATTCTTGCGAGCCGACTCCTGTGTGCGAGTCGACTCCGCTCAGACAACAGAACCCATGTTTTTTGAGCACTTCTCGAGTCGACTCCCCGTTTTTCTCGAGTCGACTCCCGACTTTCAGGAGCCGACACTTATGTTTTCGCGAGTCGACCCCTCAATGGTTAAAATTTCTATTTTTGGTAATCGACCTCGAGCCGACTCCCTCAGAGCTCGAGTCGACTCCGCGAATTCTGGGCGTGATTTTTAATGTTGACACATCAGCCCCAACGGTAAGATTTTTGAATAACGGCTATTTTTCCCTGTCTCTAACGGATATATTTTGCAGATTCTATAAATAGAGGAGTTTTTTCAAATCAAAACAACCCAGAGAAAATCAAAAAGAGAGAAAAGAATATCATTTGAAAAGAGGGAAAAACAGAGCTTAGTGGAAAAATCTTTTAGCTCAAAGAGGAGTGTTTCAAAAGGAGTGAAATCCAAGTGAAAGATTCGTCTACTCCTTCTCATCATTCCACAAAAGCCAGAAGAAAATCCAAGTGCGTTTCAAAGGTCAAATCTGCGGATTTTCAAAAGAGGGAAAAGCTTCATCTCAACTCCAAAGACTTCTACCGTGAAGAATCTAGCTGAGGCGTGATTCCACTTCTAGAGGAGTTGAAGAGAAGAAGGGAGAAAGCCCAAGCATCTACCATCAGCAAAATTATCAGGCTTTTCTAACCTTTTAATATTTTGTACTTAATTTGTATATCTGCTCAAAGGGAGCACTTTATTGTTCAAACACAATCTTTATTATTTGCTTGCTGATTCAATCTGTGGATTGAATTAGTGGAGGTTGGTATACCTCGTTACAAGCCGGAGTGCTTGTGTTGGGTTGGTTGTGAGCCCTAGAAAAACAACTTGTAGGGTTTTGTGCTGGTAAGCCCGAGTTAAAACCAGCTGGGTTCGTTGTGCACCCGGTAAAACAACAAGTTTGAGTTGTGAGCTTGTAAAACAACTCGGCTGTAATCTAGAGAGATTATAGTGTGGACCCAAGTGAATCTTGGGAGTGGACGTAGGTGCTGGTTGCGCCGAACCACTATAAAATTGCTTTGTGTTTGCCGTGCCTAATTTTTCTATCTCTATCTCTCTTTATTAACTGCGTGTTCATTGCGTATTAGTTAATCTCACTTGCACATCTTGCTAACTAATCATTTAATTATCAAAAAGTCTTAAATTTTTTAACAACCCAATTCACCCCCCCTTTTGGGTTGCCATCTGGGCCAACATTCGTAGGGCTGGAGATGCGCTTCGGTGGAGCGGGCATTGTTTCGGATCGACTGTCGCTGGCTCCGAGAAGGAATGAGGAGGAGGTCCTTCGATCTCCGGCGGCCGGCCAGGAGGCGGTGGTCCTCGAAGGGATGGGCATTTCTGGTGGTGGGAGGTTTGGGTGCTCTTATTCCTTATTGTGCTCAGCCGCGAGAAACAGCCGACATCCGTGCCCTCAATCCCCCAGGTCAGAGGTTCTTAACTTTGATCTCGATCTCGATGCCTGATCAATCGTGAAGTTGATTCCTTTTGAACTTTTCTAATGTTTTCATGTAACTATTGTTTGAAGAATGTGCACTTTTTTTCTACTTTTTTTTATTCCTGTATAGGATACCAGAATTTCAATTTTTCGATAATGCAATCTGTGTGCTTGGTTTGTGGGAGCTATATGTCAAAATTGATCCAATGAAAAGTCAGAAGATGTTGTAGTTTTTTTTTTCCAACAAATCTTTACTGCAGCGGAGCAATATGCAGTTTGATTTAGGTTATTGGGAATTTTTCCTGATCTAAATAGAATGCACCTGCCAAATTTAGACTAAGGGGTCATATCTTAGGCAAAATCAACATTTAGGTAGTGTTTGATAGCCCAAAAGCTATCCCTGGATAAATGTACATGATAGCATTTATCCAGGGGATAGCTGAGGGAATAAGTACCTTTTTAAAATTATAAGTCTGCCATCAAGAGATAATGTTGGCCCAGATGACAACCCAAGAGGGGGGGGGGGGGTGAATTGGGTTCTTTAAAAATTAGCCTTTTAAATTATTTAGCTTGAGATGAATGAAGGCAAATGCAAAGTAAATATAAATTGCAGTGAATAAAACAGAGATAGAGAAAGAGACAATAGAACACGGCAAACACAAAAATTTTATAGTGGTTCGGTGTATCCAACACCTACGTCCACTCCCAAGATTCACTTGGGTCCACACTATAATCACCCTAGATTACAGCAGAGTTGTTTTACAAGCTCACAACTCAAACTTGTTGTTTTCCCGGGCGCACAACGAACCCAGCTGGTTTTCAAGGGCTCACCAGCACAAAAACCCTTAACCCAAGCTTAACCAAGCTTGAACTGAGGTAAGACTACCTCCTCTAGTTCAATCCCCCAGATTGAGCTAGACACAAAGAATAGAAATATTGTTTGTTTAGTTACAAGGCTCCTTAATGAGCAGATAACAAATGTAAGAATAGAGTTTAGATAAGCCTGATTTGCAGTTGGTTGGCTTTGAGCTTTTCTTCTTTTCTTCAACTCCTTTGAAGTGTAGAACCAGGCCTCAGCTTGGATTCTTCACGGAAGATGTGTTGGAGTTGATTTGGGCTTTCCCTCTTTTCTTTGAGTGTTGAAAATCTCTTGAGATGCTCTTGAATAGCACTTGGATTTTCTTCTGAAGCTTCCTTGGATTTGAGCTTGAACACAGAAGGAACTTCCTTTGATTTCACACTCTTTCTTTCACTCTATTTTGAATCACGGATTTTTTCAACTGAAGCTCTGTTTTTCCGATTTTTCTCTTCTTTTTCTTTGAAATAAATATCTCTCTATTCGTCTCTCTTTGATTTGAAAACGGCTTCTCTATTTATAGATTCTGCAAGAATATAGCCGTTAGAGACAAAGAAAAATAGCCGTTAATCAAAAAACTTACCGTTGGAGCTGAGTTGGCATCCGTAAAAATTTGCCCAGATTTGCTGGAGTCGACTCATGCTTTTCCCGAGTCGGCTCGAGCTCGTGATACTAAAAATAGAAATGTTTAGAAAGTCATGGGTCGACTCACCAAAAGTAAAGTGTCGACTCCTGAAAGTCGGGGGTCGACTCATGAAAAGTTGGGGTCGACTCGCGAAGTGCTCAGAAAAACACACCTTGGTGTCTGAGCGGAGTCGACTCGCACAGTCATGGAGTCGGCTCGACAGAATCGGGGGTCGACTCGTGAAATTACGTGGGTCGACTCGAGACAGATAGACATTTCTGTTCTCTGAGGGGAGTCGACTCTGAAACTCAAGAGTCGGCTCCGGAACGTATCAAAAATCAGAAAGTTTTCTGATTGACTTTAAAATCGTTCCAGATTCATTTTAAATCATTGTTTTGACTTGAATTCAATAAAATTGACATTAAGAATTAATTCAAGAAGTATTCCAAAAACTCATTGATTAATCTATGAATTATAAAATTTCTTTTTGAAAGCTTAAACATTGAGCTTAAAGTTACTTTCAAAATGATTAATGTCAACTTTAACATTCTCATTGATTGTTCAAAATAAATTCATTGCACATGTAAATAAACATATCATCTTTTACAGTACTCATGGCTTTTGGTAATCATCAAAATCAAAAGGATTGGGGCATATAAATTTTCAATAATCTTCCAACAGATAACTTTTGTTGTTCCAGGGTTCCCTAGGAAATAAGTTCAGGGGATAACCATAAACATGGGTTATCCCCTTTGGTTAAATTTTTTTAGACCTACCCCCTAGCTATAGCATTTGGGAATAAGGGGGGATATCCCCCCTTATCCCCCATATCAAACACTGCCTTAGATGTTTTGTGAATCTGCTTGGGATTATTTTCTTGATTATCTTCAATTAATAGCAAGCACATGGAGACAATTTGTTTTATTATCGATATGAACTCCAAGTATCCATAAAATAAAGTCTTGTAATCTTGGGATCAACCAATGTTAAACAACAACATCAGTACCTATATCTAGCTAGCATAACTTCTTCCATGCCTTCCTGTATGTAGGTAGAAAAGATGCTTTTGTTTTTTAAAACATTAAATAGTAATTTTTGTTTTCTTAGGTTGGGACATATATTCAATGCCTGCTTCATTGGACATCTTAATCCTTTTGAGGCGTGACATATGGAGTTGGCTACATAAATCCTTTTTCTCTATTTAAAGTGTGACATGTGATTGCAAAATTTTGGATTCCCTCCCTTTTGATGAGCTGTTTAAATAACCATCACATTACTCCATTTTGTGTCATGAAAGAAATTTTGTTAGAAGGTTTTGGACCTTTATATCAGAATGGTGGACCATGCTAATCAGTAGGATTAAGCTATTGAAGCACTTTATATAGCAGCATTTTCTCACGCTTTAAGGTGTGATAACAATATTGGAAAATTCACCTCTATGCCATTTCTTCCCTATCCTCGTTTGGTAATTAGGGAGGCCAGGGCTCATTTGTAATGAGAATCACATGCATTAGTTGTCATGAGATACATGAGCCCAGTTGGGTAAACATCAACCCAGCCGATATTGTTAGATCTAGATGCCACTTGGTGAGCTAACGAGACTTCTTAGTTTCCTTGTGTGAAGTGTGGAAAGTCTCATTCTCGCGGACAAGTTCTCAAACATCTAGCATTCCGTATTTTGCACACCTCCATTCCTTTGCAAGCACTACTAATCCACATCATGATAGTTAGGTAATCCCCTTACAAATAGATGTTATTAGTTTGAGAGCCTTTTGTCACACCCCTATTTAGATGGAGCTAAAGTACTCCAAAAGGATTCCATTCTAATCTAAAATTCCTTTCTTGATATTTTTAGTTCCTAATTTTTGAGTCTTTTATTGTAAACTTATAATCTTTGCATTTTACAAAAAAAATGAAGATTTAGAATAGAGCCAAACGGAGAAAAAGGATTCATGTAGACAACCTCAACTAGTTTGAAATTAAAGCTTTGTTGTTGTTGTTGTTGTATAAATTGTATAGATTTGTGACAAATGATGTAGTTCTAGCCACCAGCCACCCTAGTAACTTAATTATTTCTATAAAAGAAGAAGGGGGTCTCATTTTATATAGGATCAAAGAAAGAGTAGAGAGGGCTTCCAAAGAGAAAGGGATAGCTAAGAGCTTCTCAAGCGTCTTGCAATCCTTCCTTACTCTAATAAGAAACTATGTTCTTCTAAATTTGACAACTCTCTTTCATTGATTGGTTGCCTAAGTGTGAAAAGGCTTGGCTATGCGAAGGTGGTTAGGCTTGTGTACAAAGGCTTACTCGAATTGGTTCGGCATTTGTTTGGTACTGAACTGTGGTTCGATGGACCTTGGTTTATACCTGCTTGGTCTATCAACAACACAAAGTGGAGCATCATAAACCATCAAGCCTTCTTAAGCTACTTCTAGTGCCTAGTCATCTATGGGAAAGTGTTTCCATGGACTTTATCTCTACTTTACCTTCGGTTCAGCATTGGTTCGGTTCGATCAAACCATGGTTTGGCAGAGCTTGGTTTATACCTACTTAGTTTGTTGACTAGACAAAGTGGAGTATTATAAACCATCAAGCCTTCTTGAGCAACTTCTGATGCTTAGTCATTTATGGGAAATTGTTTCTATAGACTTCATCTCTACTTTATCAAAGGTAGGAGGATTCTTTTCTCTCTTTTTGATTTTCTCTGGGTTGTTTTGATTTGAAAAGAACTCCTATATTTATAGAATCTGCAAAAATATATCCGTTAGAGACAGGAAAATAGCCGTTATTCAAAAATCTTACCGTTGGGGCTGATGTGTCAACATTAAAAATCGCGCCCAGAATTCGCGGAGTCGACTCGAGCTCTGAGGGAGTCGGCTCGAGGTCGATTACCAAAAATAGAAACATTTTAACCATTAAGGGGTCGACTCGCGAAAACATAAGTGTCGGCTCCTGAAAGTCGGGAGTCGACTCGAGAAAAACGGGGAGTCGACTCGAGAAGTGCTCAAAAAACATGGGTTCTGTTGTTTGAGCGAGTCGACTCGCACAGACAGGAGTCGGCTCGCAAGAATTCAGGGGTCGACTCTTGAAAACCAAGGGTCGACTCGAGAAACTCAGGCAAACTGGGGAGTCGACTCGGAAACTCATGAGTTGGCTCGGGACCGATAAAAATCAGAAAAATATTCTGATTGAGTTTAAAACTTGTCCCAATTAAATTTAAAATATAAATTTGACTTGAATACATTAATTATGACATTTAACATGGATTCAAGACATGCTTCAAGAATTCATCGATTGAAATATAATGTATCAAAAATTCCTTTTTGAAATCCTTTGAGCATACAACTTGAAACTTCTTTTTCTAACAGTTCAAAATTCATTTGATATAACTATTGAAAGTTCATTCCTTTCAATTTGAATAAGCTCAAGGGTTTTTGATAAATAAACATATTGTATTCTTTAAGATACTCATGGCTTTTGGGAATCATCAAAATCAATAAAGTTGGGGCAATTATGTTTCAATAATTTCTCAACAACGAAGAATGCTAAATCCCGCCCCCCGCTGGCAAATAGGACCACAGGAGGAAGAGGGGACGGAGCACCGACACCTGCGGGATGGAATCCCTCGGGAGATCGAGGGGCGAGGGGGAATGGTTCTAGGTCGGATCCCTGCAAGGCTGGGATTACGGCTAGGGTTCCGGTTAAGGGGTCCGATCGGCGTCGCTCCTTCTTCGTCTTATCAGAGAAGACAGAGAGCTTCGTTGAAAGTAATAAAAGTACATGTGATGTAATAAATATGTGGTCTAAAAGATTTTAATGTTCCATACAACCTAGGAGGCGTTTGGTAGCAGGTATTGATAAGGCTCCACCGAATAATCATATTTGGTACGTATTTTAAATGACAATCTATCCTATAGTGGTAATCTAAAATCTAATAAGTTTTTCTTTTGACAAAATTGCCTCTACCACTTTTATAAAAATAAAATTATCCCTTCTTCAAATAATTAAATTAATTAAAAAAATTAATTAAAAATTAAAATAAAAATTAAAATTAATTAAAATTAATTTTAATTTTTTAATTAATTTTTAAATAAATTTTAAATAAATTTTTAAATAAATTTTAAATATTAAATTAATTAACTAAATTAATTAAAAATTTAATTTTGAAAAATAAATTTTTTATTTTATTTTTAAAATATTAAATTAAATTAATTAATTAATTAAAATTAATTAAAATTTTTATTTTTTGAATTAATTTAATTTTTTTATTTTTTAATTATTTTAAAACTTAATTTTTTTAATTTAAAATTAATTTTTAAATTAATTACAACATTTTTATTTTTTAATATTAAATTAATTTACTAAATTAATTAAAATTTAATTTGAAATAATTTTTTTATTTTTTTTAAAAATTATTTTTATTTTTTTCTTAAATTAATTAAATTAAATTCAATTAATTTATTCTTTCTTTTTCCTTTTTTTTATTTTTTACCTTCATTTTCCCTCTCCTTTCCCCCTTTTTTCCCTTCCTTTTTCATTCCTTTTTTACCTTTCTTTTTTCTTCCCTTCCTTCCTTCCCTCTCCCCCCCTTCACCCCCTCCCTTTTTTCTTTTTTTTTTTTTTTCCCTTCCCTTTTTTCCCCCTTCTTTCTTTTCTTTTTTCCCTCTTTCCTTCCCTTCTTTCCCTTGCTTCGCTTCTTTCCCTTTTTTTTCTTCTTCCTTCCTTTCCTTTTTCCCCCCCTTCCTTTTTTTTCTTTCCTTTTCCCCCCTCCCCTTCCCCCTCCTCCTCCCTTCGTCCCCTCTTCCTTCCTTTTCTCTCCCCCTACCCCCCTCCCTTCTTTTTCCCCTCTGCTCCCTCCCTTCTGCTCCTTGCCCGTTTCCGCCCCCCCCCCCTTGCCTCCCTGTTTCCCGCTCCTCCTCTTTTTCCTCTCCCCCCCCTCCTTCCCTCTCGTCTCTCCTCTCTCCCTCCTTTGCTTTCGGGCTCTTTTGCGGTCTTTTCCCCTTTTTTCCTCGCTTTGCTTTCCTCTCTGCCTTTGCTTTCGGGGTCTTTTCGCCCTTTCCTGTTCTCTGCCTGGTCCTCTGTTTGTCCTCCCCCTCCCGTCCTCCTCTTCTTGTCCCTTCCCTGTGCCTCCCCCCCCCCCCTCCCCCTTCCTGGCCCTCCCTCCGTGGTCCTCTTTTAGGTCCTCCCTTCCCCTTCCGCCTTGTTGGCCCTGCCTCCCCGCCCCCCTCGTGTCCCCGCTAGCCTCCCCATCGGGTCCCCCCATTGTCGCTCGAATGTCGCCTGCCGCTTGACGGTCAAAAGTATCCCTCCTTCATATTTTAAGCTGATCCCCCATGAGAAATATTCGGCTCATAGATAGTATATGCTAATCTCGGACATGAATATGTATCGCTTGCCAAGAGGCTCATTGAAGAACTATATGTGCTGAAAGCCCCTGTTATGCATCATCAATCAGCTACAATGGATAAGTCTAAGATGGCAAATTATGAGACAGTTATTAGAAAGATGCTGAAAGAGAATAACTACATGTTAATATTTTGATGTCGATATTACATGTTGAAGCTTGCACACAAATATATCGAAATAATGGGAAGAGAGTTGGTTCAAGAAGAAGTATGTAATGACTTTTGTTAGTATAAATATCTTTCGTTGAATATATGTTTGAAAAGGATTAATTGTATGATTTTGCTCTATGGTAGGATGTAGCATTTAACTATATCAAGTAAAATATTAATTAACTCATCCCATGCTATGTTTTACTTTGAAAATCAATAGTTTATAATCATTAAAAAAAGAGAGACTATTGAACCTTAGGGTTCAAGAATCTATGTTTTGATAATAACAAGATGTTGATTAAGTTTATAACAGCATTCTTGAGTTATGATAATAGGTGTGTATTCATCCAGAATGCAATTGATCCTACAAGTGCTCAAGCCTCACCCTAGCATGTGTCAAAAGCGGTACAATAAATATTTGAAGTTCATCCAACATGTTAATGTTTGAAAGAACGAAAGTTTATTGTAAAGTTTATTTTTCCTAAGTAGCATATATAAACTGAGTAGGACCTTAAGTACTCAACATTTTATAATCATAAAAAATGGTTTAAATTAGGTTTTAGGATATAATTAATATGAAAATAACTTAAAAATCTAAAACCAAACTTGTATAATCGACTAAACCCTAAAATGGTCGACCAAGGTTGGAAAAAACCCTGAATAGCAGAAACCATGTTTCTTTGCCTTGGCCTAACAGTTGCCAATATAGGCTAAGGCAATCAACCAATCTAGGCCAAACAATCCATTAGCTCTAGCTTGGGCAATCGATCAACCAGGTTTGATAGCTCAATGGTTATATTTTTTCTTGGCCATAAAATAGGAGGGTGGTTTTTGATTTAAACACATGTTTTTGGGTTTGAATCTATTGGAAAACTATTGAGAAAGCTTTCTTTGAGCCTTTAATATACATAGCTATTCAATTTAAGTTTAGAGCTTTATTAGAAGATCAGCATCTTTGGGTATTTGTTTTGAGTATTCTCTTTAAGGGAAGAGTATGAAAAGATTGAAATTCATTTGTGAGGGTTACTCCTTAGCCCAGAGAAAAAGAGAAAGTTATTAAAGGATTTGATCTTCATCGAGAAAAAAGATTGAATAGTAGCTTATCCAAGTAGTAGACTTGAGGAGTGAACATAGGTAAGGAGTACGGAACCACTATAAAATCTCTTGCTTTCTTGACTTTCTTGCTCTTTACATACTTGCTTTTATATTTCTTTAAATTATACTTAAGTTAGACTTAATTTTTTATAACCCAATTCATTCTCTCTCTTGGGTTGCCCCTTGTAACTTTAGTAATCTGTTGCGATGGTACATCAGCAATAGTTTGATAGATCGTAGCTATAAACTATAATGATAGTTTTTTTTTCCAATGATAAATTTAACTGTTGCTAATGATTTGTTTTGTTATAGTGCCAATGTCATGTATTATAAACCTAGTATGGCTATACTTTAGGCTAAGACTAGTTCTACGTTAGGACCCATATTATAAATTTAGTTTGACCATGACCTTAGGCCAACTCTAATTCTCATACTAGTGTCATAAAATTTCATCATAGACCAAGACAGATGGACATTAAAACCACGCATCATAAGCCAAGTTGAGACATCACCATAGGCTAAGCTAAGCAATTACTACTATCATATTTCATAGGCCAAGCTTGGCCATCACCATAGATCGAGATAGGCTGAGACTAGTGCCACATATCATCAGCTAAGTATGGTTATCACCATAGGCCAAGTTAGGATATCACTACACTGATTTTCTTATGATTAATCCACATACCCATCTTTCAAATCTACTTCATCAAATCTTTGAATGTTTTTAATATTCAAAATATGTTTCAAATTCCCATCACCAATAACACCAAAACTATGCTATTATAATATAAGGTAAGTTGCATCTATTTATAGTCAAAGCAATATTATCATAGCTTAAAAATAATTCATATCCATATTCATGTATAACCAAAGATATGCTGATGGAATGGTAAGTATAAAATAATGATACATGCTTACAAAATATATATGTAAGAAATTCGCGTGCATAATATATAAATATAAGCATGAATTCCTACCTCAATTCATTAATTAACCAAATCGACATGACCATAATCCACTAAGAACAGCTAACACAATCAATGGTTTTAATATCAATAATTAAAAACATAGTCACTTTGAAAGATCGATAATTTTGATCTTATTGCTTGCCTAAACCCTTAATCATAATAATCCCTAATTCTAGACTAATCAAAGTTAGGGTTCGTAGATAACAATGTGTGGGGCTTGTGCTAGCACTCCTGCTTGTCCAAGAATTAATGATCACCTACAATGTTTAAGCCATTCTAACAATTTAATAGCCTTATAATCATTTTTAATTCACTATTTAGCAGCATTAACAAACCAATTACCTTATTTTCTCTGTTAATAATTGAAATGAGATCCAATTAGACTCAATTCGGATGGATCTAGTTTGATCTAACCACTCAATCTAGGATAAAATAATCAATCAATCAGGGTCAGATTTAAGCCCAAACTAGATCAATTAGGTAAGGCACAGCCAATTAGGATCAGACCTGGAACCAATCCACCACTAAACTCCTGGTGGCAGTCGGCCATTGAACGGAAGCAACAAGTTCTATTGGCTAGGGACTCTGCCAAACTGAAACAAATTAAGCCTCGGCTGTCTATCGTAAGCTGAGTTCGAAAGGAAGACATGTACTCTTTTAAATATTATTTATTATAAATATTGCTTTAATTTCGTAGGGGAGCACGTCCAGTTTTCATATCATAAAGAAAGCTTTTCTTACAAGGAGTACGTCGGTTCGTTAACGAATTAAGAAAACTTACCGTTGGTTCATTATTGCTGAACCGCCGGCTTAGGAAACCATGAAGGATTTAAGTTTGGTCCCTAAAAAAAAGAAAGAAAATAACCTACGAGATTGATTATACGCGTAAATCGATAACTAACGCGATATATTTACTTCTTGCAGGAGTTAATCTTCATTTGTAATATTTATCAACCTACGAGATTATACGCGTAAATCGATAACTAACGCGATATATATACTTCTTGTAGGAGTTAATCTTCATTTGTAATATTTATAGACGTGTTAGTTTCCCTTGTAAATTTCTCTGATCAAGAAAGAGACTTCTGTATTCGATCTTCTTTTATTTATATATATATATCCCTCCTCCCCTGATCATCGGC
Organism: Calamus simplicifolius; assembly: GCA_900491605.1. Classification (NCBI taxonomy): domain Eukaryota; kingdom Viridiplantae; phylum Streptophyta; class Magnoliopsida; order Arecales; family Arecaceae; genus Calamus; species Calamus simplicifolius. The sequence continues at coordinate 1,022,957 of UESW01004322.1, read as the reverse complement.
ATATATGGCTTCTGGTTCTCAGAGCAACCACCCATCGGCATCGGCGACTTCGACCCTTGCACATCATAGCTTCCGTTGGAATGGCATCGAAGGCAAGCTCCGCCTCAAGGCAGAGTCATCCATTGATAACAACGTTCGTCCCCACATTCTTGTGGAGCTCCGGCTGATTTCCCAAGTGAGGTTTGCAATTCCCTCGCCGCTCGAAGGAGGATCCTATAATCTTGAAAGCATTGTTCCGCCGATCTTTATCCATAGGATTCTGTCTCATGACCCCTCGATGCACTTCGCGACGCTCGATGCCTCTCAAGAGACCGTCAAGCAGTTGGTCGACGTCACAGCCAGTTGCCCTTGGCGAGGTGAGAATATTGTCAGGCTCCTTCTCCCAGACCTATCTCGTGTGGCTCATGCCACGGTCAAGAATGCGGAGGATCGAGGGCATACGGCCATGGAGGTGGTCGCCGATGCCACTGTCACCAAGTGGGTGGAGTTGGACGTCATAGATTCGATTGTCAATGACCTCAGGCGAGAGCACGGTGCAGGATCCGCCGAGGAATCGTCGATGGGGACTTGCGCGGTGTGCCTCGAGGAAGTCAAGAAAGAATGGATCTGGCCGGTTACACTCCAATGCTCTCATCTGTTCCACTTGGGATGCATATCTGAATGGCTGCAGCGGAACAGTTCTTGCCCCTTGTGCAGGGCAAACCAGCCCATCCACCAAGATCCAATTCTTAGCTAATTAAGCTAGGTTTCTCGTTTTCAAAACCAATTGGTTTAATTTAGAGCCTCGCATGCTCCATATCTATTGCAACTCATCGAATTACAGCGAGCAAGCCTTTTTTTTTTTTTACATATTGTTTGCAAACTATTATTTGTTGATTATAAACAATGTGGAATAGTTATTCGATGTCTCCAATTAATTGACATGATTCCGTTTGCGCTTGGGTTTCTATTCACGTTTCCATATTATATGCAGGTCAAACAAGTTTGCTCGCCAATGCTCGTCATCAAACGGTACGGTCGAAATAATTTATTTTCTAAATTATTTTTAATATAATTTGAAACTAATAACTATCAGACCTTAAAAGATTATTATAGGCTGAGCCGTTAGATTTTTTTGAGCTAAGTTTATTCAAAAATTCAGGATTAAGAAATTATCTATCAAGTATAACTCTTGTTCTTCTGCCTATAAACAAAAGACATCTTCAAAAGTCATTAGAGGTTCAAATCGAGCTGAATCAGATAGTTATACCTTAGGAACATATTACCTTCATAATAGAACAAAAATTAGTTCTTAAGATAGTATCTAATACATCTGATATAATTCTTATCTTTTTTTATTTTTTAATTCTTTGTTTATTTAAATTTTTAAAATAATTTTTTAATAATTTTTAGGAAAGAGTTTTTTTTTAAAAAAAATAAATATATTTTTCAACAGAGAGTCCTCTCGAGTCTCGGAAGAAAGTGTTCTCTTCTACCACGCCATAAACGAAACAAAACAAAGCCGAAATTTTCGGGATTTCCTCTTTTTTTTTTTTCGAATCTGGTTTACCAAAACCAGGGCGTCTGCCGCACTATAAATCCTATCTGACCACCGGAGGCCGGCGACGAGATCCAAGTTCTCGACCATAGATCCCAAAAAGCGCAAATTTCCTGCGTCGATGGTGGAGCAGGGCGATGGATCATGGTTGCAGAGGTAAGTAGTTTTTAAAACAACTACTTACTATTTGATAATTATGTATATTTTTAAAGCACTATAAAATTTTTAAATTATTTCTAGTTAAATTTAAAAAAAATAAAATAAAAATGATAAAAAATTGTATCATACTTTTAACAATCTAATTATATATTAAAATTATTATTATTATTGATTCTAATAATATTGTAATATAATATTATATTATATTATTAAAATATATCTAATTATAGTATAAGAAGATATAATTATATTCAAATATATAATGATTATAGTGTAAAATTATTAGAATATATTATTTTATATTATACAACATATTAAATTATAATAATATTTTATATATTATAATAACTATTTTATTTATGTTATTATTATAATATATTTGAATATATTATATCAAATTATATTATTATACTCAAGGTTCGAATATATCATCTTTGAGTTTGTAAACGGTTTTTCAGTATTTAATGAATAAAGCTTTTAATAAAGTCTGAAAGTATTTAAAAAAAATTAATAAATACCATAAAATCATTTCAACATGCTTTTACACTCTTTCAAAACTTAACCAAATGAAGCTTAATATTTTTTTTTAACCTTGAGACTTATAAAATGATAGTGAATCACATTGGGAATGAAAAATTCAAGAAGGGTTCGACATCCATTCCTCTTATGCCTCCTCCCTCTCTAGGATGAGAGGTCAATTGTAGGAGATCTCGCATCACAAGAAAACTTATATCTCTCAAGAGAAAAAGAAACTCTAGGCATATCAAGTCCCTACCTCATTTTTTGGTATCATGAAGAGAGATCTCCATGAACGCAACAATCTTTTAAGAGACGATGCAATAGGTCTGTAGCTATGTACCTTCTAAACAATCTTCGTGCATTGTCTATATTCAACAGTTGTCTATATTCAATAGTTTGGTGTCTTTTTTTTAAGATATATTTTTTTTAAACCATCTGTAACGGCTCGGGCCTGCATCATCCATGAACCCATTTTATTACAAGAAAGTAAGATGGATAAGGTCCACACCAACTTGGGCCATCACAGTCCAAAAGGAATTCAATTGATGCCTTGTCCTTCTTACTTTACTACATATAAATCACTCAACCAACTCCCAATTTTTCGATTTGGGATTACTGGGAGGGGCATCACAATCTATCCCCTTTACAGAGGGACGTCCTCATCGCCAAGGGTACACTATCGTAATCATCAGGCAAGCAGGATTCTAGAGGTGGCCCCCACTGTTAGAAATCTATTAATAATCTATACAAATTGTATAGAATTAATAGATAGGATCTTTGTATTACCTCCAGCCATTGCTTATGATCTACCGTTTTGAGAACCTGCTTCGAGAATCTTGATTGAGTGCTTCCAATCAATGAGCTATCACACACGATGGTGTATGCCCTCAGGATATGCTCTTGATCAGGGACATAATATCTTTGATTCCTTCTGGTTTTTTAGAAAGAGATTTCTCAAATCCCTTCCACCGCCTACTCCTATCAAAGTAGGCGTTTAACACGATTTAAAGAGATCATCAAAGTAGGCATTTAACACCATTTAAAGAGATATTGTTTTCACTAATTAACTAGTAGATGGCGTTGAAAATTATCCACAAACGATTAAGCTATAGCGAGCAAGTTTGCAAACTATTATTTGTTGATTATAAAAATGTGGAATAGTTATACGATATCTCCAACTAATTGACATGATTCCGTTTGCTTGGGTTTCTATTCACGTTTCCATATTATATATTAGAGTGTAGACGTTCACCGCAATTAATCTAGTCACACGTACTTCCTCCATCCAGTTCTACCATCTTCAGCAACATCGCGCAACTGCTAGAGAGTCCTTCCCATCTCTCGGAAGAAAGTGTTCTTCTCTACCACGTCATAAACGAAACAAAACAAAACCGAAATTTTCGGGAATATATATGTAACGACCCAGGCCCATGGGCCCGTTTAGTTACAAGAAAGCAAGACGAACAAGGTCAACACCAACTTGGGCCACCACAGTCCAAAAAGGATCCAATTGATGCCTTGTCCTTCTTGCTTAACCGGTTATAAACCACTCAACCAATTCCTAATTTCCCAATGTGAAACTATTGGGAGGGGCATCACAATCTACCCCCCTTACAGAGGCGACGTCCTCGTCGTCAGGGGCAATTGATCACAACCACCAGGCAGGCAGGATTCTAGAGATGGCCCCCACAGGTTCAAGAGGTGGCTCCCATCCCCCATGGATGTAGCACTTTGCCCTGTGTGGCACTTAGCTCCTGCACTTCCGACTGGTGCATGGCTCTGATACCATATTGTAACGACCCGGGCCCATGGGCCCGTTTCGTTACAACAAAGCAAGACGGACAAGCTCCATACCAACTTGGGCCACCACAGCCTAAAAAGGGATCCAATTGGTGCCTTGTCCTTCTTGCTTAACCGGTTATAAACCACTCAACCAATTTCTAATTTCCCAATGTGGGACTATTGGAAGGGGCATCACAATCTACCCCCCTTACAGAGACGACGTCCTCGTCGTCAGGGGCAATTGATCACAACCACCAGGCAGGCAGGATTCTAGAGGTGGCCCCCACAGGTTCAAGAGGTGGCTCACATCCCCCATGGATGTAGCACTTTGCCCTGTGTGGCACTTAGCTCCTGCACTTCTGACTGGTGCATGGCTCTGATACCATATTGTAACGACCCGGGCCCACGGGCCCGTTTAGTTACAAGAAAGCAAGACGGACAAGGTCAACACCAACTGGGCCACCACAGCCCAAAAAGGATCCAATTGGTGCCTTGTCCTTCTTGCTTAACCGGTTATAAACCACTCAACCAATTCCTAATTTCCCAATGTGGAACTATTGGGAGTAGGGGTGCAACTTGGGCCGGGCTCAACCCGAACCCGGTCCGTCGAACCTGATTTATAACAGTGTTTAAACTCATGTTTGTCCAACCCGAACCCGAAAGACCCGAATTTAACCCAACCCGATTTGCAATTGACCCGGGTTAGGGTTGACCACAACCCAAACCCGAGATAACCCGAACCCGAGGGTTACCCGAATGGGGGTAGCTTATCGGCACCAGATTTTTGGAGGCATTAAAGGCACCAATCGGATCGGACGAGATGGTCAACTTGAGAGCGAGGAGGGCAAGGCCGTCAGTCGTAAGCGAGGAAAAGAACAAACATAAAGGCAGACCATCTACACATTTTGTTTCACTTTCCACCTCCTCCTCTTCTTTGTTTATAGCACATCCTCCTCTTCTTTGTTTTAGGTAAGACTTTTTTTTAAATACAATATCAAAGCCCCGAGTCCAGCTTATGCGTTCGGTAAGGGATTTTGTTTTTCCATCTTTGGGATCCATAATTCGGTGTTTATTTACTTTAGAAAAAGCAATTTATTTTTTTTTTCTCATCAACCCGAATTCTAACCCGAAACTCAACCCGAACCCGATTTTTAAAATAGGGTTAGGGTTGAGGTTTACAAATAGGGTTAGGATTAGGGTTAGGGTTGACATTTTATAAATAGGGTTAGGGTTAGGGTTGAGGTAAACCCGAGTTTCATGAGCCCGAGTTGCACCCCTAATTGGGAGGGGCATCACAATCTACCCCCTTACAGAGGCGACGTTCTCGTCGTCAGGGGCAATTGATCACAACCATCAGGCAGGCAGGATTCTAGAGGTGGCCCCCACAGGTTCAAGAGGTGGCTCCCATCCCCCATGGATGTAGCACTTTGCCCTGTGTGGCACTTAGCTCCTGCACTTCCGACTGGTACATGGCTCTGATACCATATTGTAACGACCCGGGCCCACGGGCCCGTTTAGTTACAAGAAAGCAAGACGGACAAGGTCAACACCAACTTGGGCCACCACAGCCCAAAAAGGATCCAATTGGTGCCTTGTCCTTCTTGCATAACCGGTTATAAACCACTCAACCAATTCCTAATTTCCCAATGTGGAACTTGATGAACGGATCTTTAGAATCACCTCAACAAGGATATCTTCTTCAGTTGATTAACATAACCCCAACCCGTGAAGAGGCACTAACCGAATCAGAAGAAGGAAGGCCAAGGAACCAAATCACAATAGAAACAGGTTCTAAGGTAACTTGATTATCAAAGATAAAATAGTCAATTGGCTAAAATGACTAAGTCCTAGTTCTTTCAAGAAGCAAGGAAGAAATAATTCTCTCAATTGGATTATAACCAAAAGAAAATTCGGAATTGTTCATTAACCTTTAATCTGAAGTTCAGCATACAATATATATCTCTTCAAGAATAGGAAAAGCCAAATATAGCAATAAATACTACACACCCTCATAAGTTCTGCATGTTCCAAAGCTCATTAAATAGGCTGCAATTTACTACACACCCTCATAAGTTCTGCATGTTCCAAGCTCATTAAATAGGCTGCAATGCATGTTTCAAAGCTCATTAAATAGGCTGCAATGCATAGTCTTCAATTAATCTCTATTTGGCAATTCCTTTGGTCCACCTGGCAAAGAGTCAAACACTTGAATTCTTCCACTTGGCCGTTTGCTTCTCCATGGCTGATTACGCCTGGGCCGATTGCTTCCATGATCAAGCTTTGGAGTTCCTTAGCTTTGGCTCTAGTTATGGAACCTTGATAGCTTAATGATGGAGCTCCTTCATCATCCCCTCCCTCTTGAGAAAAATTCGTCCCCGAATTTGGTCCTATACCAAAATAGGGAGAAAGATCAGTAACATTAAAAGTATTACTTACTTCATACTCACTTGGCAAGTCAATCTTGTAGGCATTAGGATTAATGCGTTCCAAGACTTTAAAAGGCCCATCTCCTCTTGGTTGCAACTTTGATTTCCTTTGCGTAGGAAACCTTTCTTTCCTTAAGTGTATCCAAACTAAGTCACCTGGTTCAAACACAATTGCCTTTCGGCCTTTGTTAGCATATTTTGCATATGACTCATTTTTCTTTTCAATATGTAACTTAGCTTGTTCATGCATTTTCTTCACAAATTCTGCCTTACTCTTACCATCAAGAGATGCAATATGATTAACAGGCAATGGAGATAAATCTAAGGGAGTAAGTGGGTTAAATCCATATACAAGCTCAAAAGGTGAATACCCACTAGATGAATGTACAACCCTATTATATGCAAATTCTATATATGGTATGCATTCCTCCCAAGATTTTAAATTCTTCTTCACAAATGCTCTCAAAAGTGTGGACAAAGTTCTATTTACTACTTCTGTTTGCCCATCTGTTTGAGGATGACAGGTAGTAGAGAATAACAACTTTGTTCCCAATTTTCCCCAAAGTACTCTCCAAAAATGACTCAAAAATTTTACATCCCTATCACTAACAATAGTTTTAGGAATGCCATGCAATCTAACAACTTCCCTAAAGAACAAATTAGCCACATAAGTAGCATCAGCAGTTTTCTTACAAGGAATAAAATGAGCCATCTTTGAAAACCTATCAACCACAACAAATATGGAATCATGACTCCTTTGTGACCTAGGCAACCCTAAAACAAAGTCCATAGACAAGTCAACCCAAGGATGCTTAGGTACAGGCAATGGTGTATATAGCCCATGAGGCTTCACCTTAGACTTGGCTCTTTTGCAAGTTTCACATTTGGCACAAAATTTCTCAACATCCCTTTTCATATGAGGCCAAAAGAAATGTTCCTTAAGTACATCAAGAGTTTTAGCAACCCCAAAATGCCCCATAAGACCACCACAATGACTTTCATGCACAAGCAAATCCCTCAAAGAGCTTTTGGGTACACACAATCTGTTTTCCCTAAACAAATATCCATCATGCCTAAAGTACTTTTGAAATGCAATGTTCTCACATGCCACATACACTTGTGAAAAATCAGAATCATGCTCATATAATCCCTTAACAAATTCAAAGCCAAGCAATTTAGAGTCAAGTGTGTTAAGGAGATTATACCTTCTTGAGAGTGCATCGGCCACAATGTTCTCTTTACCTTGTTTGTATTGCACCACATATGGGAATGTCTCAATGAACTCGATCCATCTAGCATGCCTCTTGTTTAGTTTCCCTTGGCCCTTAAGATGTCGCAAAGACTGATGATCGGTGTGAATGATGAACTCCCTTGGCCACAAGTAGTGCTGCCATGTCTCCAAAGCCCTTACCAATGCATATAGTTCCTTGTCATATGTTGAGTAGTTCAACGCTGCCCCGTTTAGTTTCTCACTGAAATATGCAATGGGCTTCCTCTCCTGCAACAAAACAGCGCCAATCCCTTTCCCGGAGGCATCACATTCAATTTCAAAAGCTTTGGAAAATCGGGCAATATAAGTAAGGGTGCTGAACACAACTTTATTTTTAACATGTTAAATGCATTCTCATGTTCATCACTCCATACAAATGGAACATTCTTTTTTACCAATTCATTCAAAGGGGCGGCTAAGCTACTAAAGTTAGGTACAAACCTACGATAGAAACTAGCTAGCCCATGAAAACTCCTGACCTCGCTCACATTGGAAGGTCTCGGCCATTCTCTAATGGCTTTCACCTTCTCTTTGTCCACTTCAATTCCTTTACTGCTAACAACAAATCCTAGGAAAACAAGTCTTTCCATGCAAAAAGAACACTTCTTGAAATTAGCATACAACTTCTCCTTTCTTAAAACATTAAAAACACTCCTCAAATGTTGCAAATGTTCATGCATGCTTTTGCTGTAAATCAGAATGTCATCAAAGTAAACAACAACAAACTTTCCAATAAAAGTTCTCAACACATGGTTCATCAATCTCATGAAAGTACTAGGTGCATTTGTGAGAACTATTGGGAGGGGCATCACAATCCTAAAGCTGTCACGCCCCAGACCCAAAATTTGAGCTAGGGTGACAACCCGCCGCATGCCAGGCATGCAAGGCGTCTTGCACTTATCACATAAATCAATATAAATCAAATTCCATATCCAGGATTTATTACAAACCAGAATTATCAGTCTTGGGCTATTGCCCTACACACCAACAAATCTGAACTAAATCAATATAATAAACTAAGTCTTCTACTAGAAACTCCTTCTATCTCAATTATCCATCTTCATTCTTGAGGCTCTGAAAAACATTATGAGGATTTTATGAGCTCACACTCAATAATTAAGCCTAATATAATTTCAAAATTTCATTTATCAGGCTATCAGTAGGTTCATGTCATCAGATCAATTAGCTTAATTCAATAACAATTACATTGTTTATACTGTCATTATTTTTCTTTATGTGTCCCACGGCCCTACTATACACATCATGTGTAGCCCTCTTAAACATCCCCTAAGAGGAAGGGTCCTGGTACCAGTATCTGTCATCTGTCATCTGTCATGTGATAATCTGTCATGTGATAATGTGATAATCTGTCATGTGTGAATCATGTGATAATGTGTAGCCCTCTTAAACATCCCCTAAGAGGAAGGGTCCTGGTACCAGTGTCTGTCATCTGTCATCTGTCATGTGATAATGTGATAATCTGTCATATGAGAATCTGTCATGTGAGAATCTGTCATATGAGAACGGCGGTGACACATAAAGTTTTACTGTCATTATCATGATTACATATTATCATAGTAATAACATGATTTTGCCAAATTAGCATAATTATATTAACTGTAATTTCACAGTTCACAAATTAAATAATTAATAAAATTATAATACTTGACTTACTTACCACAGTACACGAATTTCACTTGATAACCCAGCTAATTGGACTCCTGGGAACCTACATAATTATTTTCATTATTAAATTTTTAAAATCTGAATTATAAAATAATTCTTAAACTCTACCCAAATCACTTCATGGGCCCAACTTTGGGCTTGAATATCTCTCAATGTATACACCCAAATAGGGAAATAAAATTATTCCCAAAAACTAGAATCAATCCTGATTCGGGCCATATATTTATTTTATCATTCTCGGCCCGATACAGGGCCCAAAATACTGCTCAAACTGGGCTCAGAGACGGCCCAACAAGGCCCAACACTCAAACAGCCCAGCGGCCCATTAACCTCTATTAACCCAGCTCCTCTGTTTCAAAAGAAACAGAGGAGCCGGATGCCGTGCCGGCGGCCAGGGCCGCCGCCGGCCAAATTGGAGGCGGTCCGGCCGCCGTTGGCCGGACCGTGGCCGGCCGCCGCCGCGGCCAGCCTCCCCCACCCTCTCTCTCTCATCAATTTATTATTTTAAAGCTTTCTTTTCTTCTTCTTCGCCCGCGTGTCTTCCACGGTGCCGGCGCCAATTCCGGCCAAATTGGCATCGGTCCGACCGCCGTTGGCCGGACCAAAGCCGGCCGTCGCCGGTGTCGACCTTCCCTTCTTCTCTCTCTCTCCAATTTCTCTCTATCCTTCTCTTTCTCTCTCACTGTCTTCCATGGCTATGGATCACGCCGGCGGCACGGCCGGCCACCATGGCCGGCCGGACCTCCACCGGACGCACGCCCGGCGCCGGTGGAGGTCTCCGACCAAGGCCCATGCCCGGCGAGGCGGCGAGCACACCGCCGGGCCCGAACCAAGGATCGGACCGGCGATCAATTTCTCACCGTCACGTCTCCCTCCCTCCTCCGCTCTCCTTTCTCTCTCATTGTTCTCCGGCACCCCACCGGACGCCGCCCCGGTGCCGGTGGGGTCGTCGGGGGCTCAGGCCCGGCGAGGCGGCGGGCACGCCGCCGGGCCTGAACCAGTGTCGCTCACGGAGGAAGGGAAGGGAGCTGGGTTTTGTAACCCGGCTCCCCCTGTTCTCCGTTTCCCTTTTTTTTTAACTTTCTCTCTCAATCCTCTCTCTCTCATGCATAGACAGGGGACTTACCAGAGGCAGGCGCGCTGGGAAGGAAACGTCCGCACGAGGAGATGATGAGAAGGGGGCGTCCAAGTATGGTGGGAAGGAGGGTTCTACACCATCTTTTATAGGCATTGCAGAGTCCCCAAATCAAGGGACTCTGTAATTAGATATACTTGAAATTTAAATATCTAGAGTCTATCATCTGATCACGTGATAACTCTCACGAGCAATTAAGATATACCTGGAATTCAAATAGCTGGAGTCTATCATCTGATCTCGTGATAACTCTCACGAGCAATTAAGATATACCTGGAATTCAAATATCTGGAGTCTATCATCTGACCTCGTGATAACTCTCACGAGCAGTTGAGAAATCTAGGGGATTACATTCTCCCCTCCTTATAAAAATTTCGGCCTCGAAATTGATAACTTTTATTAGAGAAAATTAAAGGTCCAAATTTCTGTCCCAAGGACTAACAATCAACTAAAGCTAACAGTTTTCAATCATTAACTATTTTAAGATACAAATAGTCGTGGATACTTTTCTTTCATTTCTTCTTCCAGTTCCCAAGTAGCCTCCCTTTCAGAATGATTATTCCATTGCACCTTGACATAGGGAATGGTACGCCGTCTTAGAACTTGATCTTTGCGGTCTACGATACGCAAAGGATGCTCCTCATATGATAAATCTTTCCTCAACTGTATAGGCTCATATGCTATGACATGGCTGGGGTCAGAGATATACTTTCTCAGCATAGATACATGAAAAACATTGTGTACCCCAGATAGAATCGGAGGTAGTGCCAGGCTGTAAGCAACCTCTCCAACTCTGCTCAAGATCTCAAAAGGTCCAATATAACGTGGACTCAGCTTTCCTTTAATCCCAAATCTCATCACATCTTTGGTTGGTGATACCCTTAAGAAGACATGATCCCCAACCTGGAATTCCAATTCCCTTCTTCTGACATCAGCATAGCTCTTTTGCCTGCTCTGAGCTGTACGAAGATGCTCCCTGATCAAATGCACCTTATCTTCTGTTTGCTGAATTAGCTCAGGGCCTAGCAACTTCCTTTCCCCCACGTCATCCCAACATATAGGAGATCTGCACCTCCTACCATACAGAGCTTCAAATGGAGCCATCTGGATGCTGGCTTGGTAACTATTATTATATGCAAACTCCACCAAAGGTAAGTGGTTATCCCAAGCTCCACTCAAGTCCATCACACAGGCTCGCAACATGTCCTCCAGAATCTGTATGGTCCTCTCTGATTGTCCATCTGACTGGGGATGATAGGCTGTACTAAAGTTTAGTTTGGTTCCCATGGCCTTATGAAGGCTCTTCCAAAACTGGGACACAAACCTGGTATCTCTATCTGATACAATAGATACCGGAACACCATGGAGTCTCACAATCTGTTCAATATACAAATTAGCCAATCTTTCACTAGAGACCCCAACTCTGAAAGGTAGGAAATGAGCTGATTTTGTTAGTCTGTCCACAATGACCCAAACTGCATCGTTGCTCTTAGGAGTTTTGGGTAGACCAGTCACAAAGTCCATTGTAATCTTTTCCCATTTCCACTGTGGAATCATCAGAGACTGAAGAGGCCCTGCAGGCCTTTGATGCTCGGCTTTCACTTGCTGACACACCAAGCACTTGGCCACATACTGAGCAATCTCCCTCTTCATGCCTTTCCACCAAAAATTTTCCTTTAAGTCTCTGTACATCTTAGTGCCACCTGGATGCACAGTATAGGGAGAGTAGTGAGCCTCTTTCAAAATTTCAGCCTTTAGCTCTTCACTGTTTGGCACACAAAGTCTTCCTTCAAATTTCAGGGATCCATCTTCCATTATATAAAATTCATTCTGAACTCCTGATTGTACCACTTCTTTAATCCTTTGTAGCTCTGGATCTTCCATCTGGGAGGACTTGATTCTGTCAACTAAGGTCGGCTGGAGTACAAGTGCTGCAATAAGTCCATCAGACTGCTGTACTCTCAGACCAACCTCCCACTTCTCCAGATCTCTCAATACGTGAGGCTGGGAGGTAATCATAGCAGCTATCTCAGAAGAGGATTTTCTGCTCAAGGCATCAGCTACTACATTGGCCTTCCCAGGATGATACTGTAGATTCAGGTCATAATCTTTCAATAGTTCCAACCATCTCCTCTGCCTTAAATTCAGCTCCTTCTGTGTGAAAATGTATTTTAAACTCTTATGATCTGTATACACATCACACGACACTCCATATAGATAATGCCGCCAAATCTTCAGAGCAAAAACCACAGCAGCCAATTCCAGGTCATGAGTGGGATAATTTTGCTCATAAGGTTTCAGTTGTCTGGAGGCATAAGCTATCACTCTTTCATTCTGCATTAAAACACATCCCAATCCTTTTCTAGAGGCATCAGTGTATATAGTAAAACCTTCAGATCCCGTTGGAAGAACAAGAATGGGAGCTGACACCAGGCGCTGCTTTAACTCCTGGAAACTTTCCTCACACTCCACTGTCCAGTCAAACTTCACTCGCTTTTGGGTTAAGCGAGTTAGGGGTAGAGCAATGCGAGAAAAATTCTCCACAAATTTTCGGTAATATCCGGCTAATCCCAAGAAGCTTCTGACTTCTGCCACATTGGTAGGTCGGCTCCAGTTAGTGATAGCTTCAATCTTTTTCGGGTCCACAGATACACCATCTTTAGAAATTATATGACCCAAGAAAGATACTTGATCCAACCAAAATTCACACTTCTTCAGCTTGGCATAAAGCTTCTTCTCTTGCAGAATCTGTAGCACAATTCTCAGGTGGTCCTCATGCTCCTTATGGCTCTTGGAATATATCAGAATATCATCAATGAAAACCACCACAAACTGATCCAGATATGGTTTAAAAATTCTGTTCATTAAGTCCATGAATGCTGCTGGGGCATTAGTTAACCCAAACGGCATCACCAAGAACTCATAGTGGCCATATCTGGTTCTAAATGCTGTCTTTGGTACATCCCCTTCTTTGACTTTAAGCGGATGGTACCCGGACCTAAGATCAATCTTTGAGAATATCCGGGCTCCTTGAAGTTGATCAAACAAATCGTCAATCCTTGGCAGAGGATACTTATTTCGCACTGTTACTTTATTGATTCCCCGGTAATCAATGCAGAGTCGGAGACTGCCATCCTTCTTCTTAACAAATAGGACTGGAGCACCCCAAGGAGAAGCACTGGGTCTAATAAATCCTCGATCTAGGAGCTCTTGTAGTTGATTCTTCAGTTCTTTTAGCTCAGCCGGGGCCATACGGTAAGGGGCCTTTGATATAGACCCAGTTCTAGGAACTAGATCAATAGAGAACTCGACTTCCCGATCAGGAGGTAAATTAGTCAAATCCTCAGGGAAGACATCTGGAAATTCTTGAGCTATGGGAATATCCTCCAACTTGGTCTCTTCTTGCTGAAGGTCCTTGACTACAGCAAGAAATCCTTGACCACCACTCATCAAATACTTTACAGCTTGTATTACTGATATGAACATTGAGGCTAGGTGTTTCTGACCACCAATAAAACTGAACTCAGGCTGAGCAGACTAAGCCTGCAGAATCTGGTGCTGCAAGTCATGTATCGACTGCGCCATACCCGAGAGAACCTGAAGCATCTCGGTCTGGAGTTGCTGCTGATCAGTCCCAACTGCATTGGCAGGGGCAGCAGCTACAGTGGCTTCTAGATCTCCCGGTTGGCAAGCATTACCAACCTGGGAACTCTCATTATTTTGTCGACTTCTAGTGCGACGTGCCATTCTTATTTCTTGATAAATTAGTTGTAATTAATATCACTGTAAACATTAATTGTTAGGCTTTCAAAGCATAATTTCTGAGATTCCTTTAAATTTATAACTTGTCTCTATGTCACTCTAGTGTTTTGCCTAAAGTGTCATCATGTATATGTCCCTAATGTCATAACCTCGCTCTGATACCACTAAAGCTATCACGCCCCAGACCCAAAATTTGAGCTAGGGTGACAACCCGCCGCATGCCAGGCATGCAAGGCGTCTTGCACTTATCACATAAATCAATATAAATCAAATTCCATATCCAGGATTTATTACAAACCAGAATTATCAGTCTTGGGCTATTGCCCTACACACCAACAAATCTGAACTAAATCAATATAATAAAACTAAGTCTTCTACTAGAAACTCCTTCTATCTCAATTATCCATCTTCATTCTTGAGGCTCTGAAAAACATTATGAGAATTTTATGAGCTCACACTCAATAAGTAAGCCTAATATAATTTCAAAATTTCATTTATCAGGCTATCATTAGGTTCATGTCATCAGATCAATTAGCTTAATTCAATAACAATTACATTGTTTATACTGTCATTATTTTTCTTTATGTGTCCCACGGCCCTACTATACACATCATGTGTAGCCCTCTTAAACATCCCCTAAGAGGAAGGGTCCTGGTACCAGTATCTGTCATCTGTCATCTGTCATGTGATAATCTGTCATGTGATAATGTGATAATCTGTCATGTGTGAATCTGTCATGTGATAATGTGTAGCCCTCTTAAACATCCCCTAAGAGGAAGGGTCCTGGTACCAGTGTCATCTGTCATCTGTCATGTGATAATGTGAGTGAGAATCTGTCATGTGAGAATCTGTCATATGAGAATCGCGGTGACACATAAAGTTTTACTGTCATTATCATGATTACATATTATCATAGTAATAACATGATTTTGCCAAATTAGCATAATTATATTTAACTGTAATTTCACAGTTCATAAATTAAATAATTAATAAAATTATAATACTTGACTTACTTACCATAGTACACGAATTTCACTTGATAACCCAGCTAATTGGACTCCTGGGAACCTACATAATTATTTTTCATTATTAAATTTCTAAAATCTGAATTATAAAATAATTCTTAAACTCTACCCAAATCACTTCATGGGCCCAACTTTGGGCTTGAATATCTCTCAATGTATACACCCAAATAGGAAAATAAAATTATTCCAGAAACTAGAATCAATCCTAATTCGGGCCATATATTTATTTTATCATTCTCGGCCCGATACAGGATCCAAAACACTGCTCAAACTGGGCTCAGAGACGGCCCAACAAGGCCCAACACTCAAACAGCCCAGCGGCCCATTAACCTCTATTAACCCAGCTCCTCTGTTTCAAAAGAAACAGAGGAGCCGGATGCCGTGCCGGCGGCCAGGGCTGCCGCCGGCCAAATTGGAGGTGGTCCGGCCGCCGTTGGCCGGACCGTGGCCGGCCGCCGCCGCGGCCAGCCTCCCCCACCCTCTCTCTCATCAATTTATTATTTTAAAGCTTTCTTTTCTTCTTCTTCGCCCGCGTGTCTTCCATGGTGCCGGCGCCAATTCTGGCCAAATTGGCGTCGGTCCGGCCGCCGTTGGCCGGACCAAAGCCGGCCGTCGCCGGTGTCGACCTTCCCTTCTTCTCTCTCTCTCCAATTTCTCTCTTATCCTTCTCTTTCTCTCTCACTGTCTTCCGTGGCTATGGATCACGCCGGCGGCACACCGGCCACCATGGCCGGCCGGACCTCCACCGGACGCACGCCCGGCGCCGGTGGAGGTCTCCGACCAAGGCCCAGGCCCGGCGAGGCGGCGAGCACACCGCCGGGCCCGAACCAAGGATCGGACCGACGGTCAATTTCTCACCGTCACGTCTCCCTCCCTCCTCCGCTCTCCTTTCTCTCTCATTGTTCTCCGGCACCCCACCGGACGCCGCCCCCGGTGCCGGTGGGGTCGTCGGCCGGGGCTCAGGCCCGGCGAGGCGGCGGGCACGCCGCCGGGCCTGAACCAGTGTCGCTCACGGAGGAAGGGAAGGGAGCTGGGTTTTGTAACCCGGCTCCCCCTGTTCTCCGTTTCCCTTTTTTTTTAACTTTCTCTCTCTCTCAATCCTTCTCTCTCTCATGCATGGACAGGGGACTTACCAGAGACAGGCACGCTGGGGAAGAAGTCCGCACGAGGAGATGATGAGAAGGGAGCGTCCACGTATGGTGGGAAGGAGGGTTCTACACCATCTTTTATAGGCATTGCAGAGTCCCTAAATCAAGAACTCTGTAATTAGATATACTTGAAATTTAAATATCTAGAGTCTATCATCTGATCTCGTGATAACTCTCACGAGCAATTAAGATATACCTGGAATTCAAATATCTGGAGTCTATCATCTGACCTCGTGATAACTCTCACGAGCAATTAAGATATACCTGGAATTCAAATATCTGGAGTCTATCATCTGACCTCGTGATAACTCTCACGAGCAATTGAGAATTCTAGGGGATTACAATATATATATATATATATTCTGAATCTTGTTTACGGCCAAAACTAGGGTCACTATAAATCCTACCTGACCACCGGAGGCCTCTAGCAATGGCGGCGAGCTCCAAGTTCTCGACCATAGATCCCCGGTTGTTCTAAAGCAGAAATTTCCTGTGGCGATGGTTGAGCAGGGGCGGCGGCGGCGGCGAGGATCATGGTAGCAGAGTTTTTAAAAACAACTGCCTAGCGTTTGATAATTGTTAATACCATAAAATTTTAACATTTATTTGATAATTAAATTTTTTTAAAAAAATTAAAAATAAAAATAGTAAAATGCATTGCATGATACTTAATTTCAACTATCTAACATATTAAAAATATTATTAAAAATTGTTTTATTAATATTATAATATAATAATACCATACTATAATAATATTAAAATTTATTATATTATAGTATTAAAAAAATATGATTATATGCAAATATAATAATGATTATAATGTAAAATTATTGAAATATTGTTTACTATTATTTAATGACTATAATATATCTATATTATTATAGTTTTAGTACAAAATTATAGCATCATATATTTATATTGTATATTATTTTTATATTATTGTATAATATTATATTATCTTATTTTAAACTATATATTATTTTATAATTTTAATAATAATTTATATAATTATAATAAGTATTACATAATATTCTTATAATACTATTTAAGTATATTATATTGCATCATATTATATCATTATTATTATTATATTAAATATTGTTGTAGTGGTGTTTGAATGTGTTACCTTTTAAGTATAAAAAGAATTTCTTGGTATCTACCAAGTAGAGCTTTTAAGAGCTTTTAGTAAAATTGAAAAGTACTTTTAAAAATTTTATTAAACAATATAAAATTAGTTCAAAGTTGTTTTAGATTCTTTCAAAACTCAATCAATTGGAGCTTAAGATTTTTCTTAGCCTTGGGACTTATAAGATGATACTGAATCACGTTGGGGATAAAAAATCCAAGGGGGGTTCCGACATCCATTACTCTAGTGCCTCCTCCCTCTCTAAGATGAGAGGGCTGTTGGGGAGCGCGGAATACCCCAAGATCACGGCTATAGCGTATATGAGTAATACAAAAATCTTTTACCATTCTAATCTATGAGTATAAGATTATACCTTCAGACTTGAACGTTGGAACTCTTCGATTTGATTGCTCGACCTCAACCTTTTAGCCTTCCGCTGTATTCCCGAAATACCTTTCTTCTCTCACAAGATGGTAGGATCTCTCGGCCGACCTAGGGTTTCTTGTTTTTCTTTTTTCTTAAAAATGTTAACCCTAGCAACCAATTGAGAGGGTATTTATAGGGCTACAACAGGGACCAAATAGGCAAATATGAAAAGGACTTCCCACGTAATTAAATCTTCTAATCCTATCCCGGGTTAGGATTCAATTAAGTAAATTATAATTCATTCCACTAAAGAATTATAATTGTACTCCTAATCACATTCGAATTTATATTTCGAGCCTTAATATTAAATACTTATTATCTCCCCACGTTAAGATTACAGATATCCACCAATTAAATTTAAATACTGACAATATAATTTAATTGGCTGTTATTATCCTTGAGACTTATCCACTTAACTTATTTGATGTATCGGATTCAAAATCCACTTGCAAGATTTGATACAATCAAAACTTATAAGCTTTCTCAAGGGGATATCATCAATCCAAATTAACAGGACGTGGATTCCTTCAACTATTAATATTCACCATATATATGTTATTGCCCAACCCACTGAGTTTATTGACTCATATAGAATCTCACTCTATGTGTAATCAAAGCAATAATCACTACATACACGTGTCTAGAAATAGAATTCAGATTAAGAGCATAAGTAATCATAATATTCATGAGTTTTAAATTATTTTATAAAGTCAGTATAAAATAATCAACTCAACTGGGTCCTGTTCAATACACACAAAGTGTACTAGCACAAATAGTTAGAATAAACCATTCCCCGTAGTCAAGACAGACCTACTAAAATTTGTGCTACAGTTCTACTGATGGTGTGTCCAATTCCATCTAAAACTGTGAACAATAAACTTGTATTCCAAAAGAACCGATGATCTAGTCTTCTGTGTGTAAGCCGTACTCTACACACTAGATCAAATACTCTTTGTAAATACTAGACACATGCACATATATAGTAAATGGCACACATTGCTCAAAATGAATTCTCATTAAAATTTGTAAAGACATAACATAAAGCATATCTTTTAGTCTATATCTCTATCAAGGGCAATTGTAGGAGATGTTGTATCGAACATATATATCTCAAGAAGAAACGAAACTCTGGGCATATCAAGTCCCTACTTCATTTCTAGTATCACGAAGAGAGATCTCTCCATCAACACATGCAACAGTATTTTTGTATTTCTTTTTATGTGTTACTATATTTCAATCTTCTTTATTTGGATCTCTGAAGGAAAAGAAGGGAAGAGTAACAACAAGAAAATGGATGGAAGGAAAATAAAGCAAAAGGAAGGATTAGTTATTCTTCTTCTCTTGTTTAGAAAGGATGGAATGGAAAAGAAAGGTAATATCAATTATTTTGTTTGGATAGAGGGATAAAAAGAAGGAAAAAACCTATATGACAATTATACTCTCCAGAATATTGAATGAAAAAAATAAAAAATAAAAAATAAAGAAATATTTTGATCTTTCATAAAAATATAACTTAAATATTTTTGATTTAAAAATTAATAAATTTATTGAAAGAGAAAAAAAGAAATTAGTTACTTCCATTCCCTTTTTCCTTTTTCTTTTATCCTTTTTTCAAACAAAGTAATTTATGACATATTTTCTTTTTTTTCTTTCTTTTCTCTTCATTTCCTTCCATCCACGTAGCAAGTCTACAGCCATGTACCTTCTAAATAATACTCATGAATTGTCTTTGATGTCTTTTTTTTGGGATTTTTTAAAAATTTTTACTTAATTAATTATTAATATTTTTGGTTATCTTCCCGTAATCCTTGAAATCAAAGAAATAATTAGTAACACGTGTTTTCATCTTGGGAGTCTACTCTGATTTTTAATATTAAATCTTGAGATCTGAATCGTTCATTTGAATGGCTTATAATTAAGTTCATTTGAATGGCTTATAATTAACCGATTAATTGATTAAATTGGTGGTGGCCATGTGGTGCCATAGAGTGGCCGCACAGCGTCGTGTAGTAGCGGCAACCATACTAAACTCAGTTTGTTCTGACCCTAAAGTTTGTTAGAACTATCGTGCCAGCCATTATCGGTAGGAAGCGCAGTAGTGTTGACTTTTTTACAGTTTCAAAAAAGTGAAAAGTTTAAAAAAAATTGGAAAGAAATAACGGCCTCACGCGCTTGCGTAGAGTCAGAACACTCGCTAAAGCGTTCACAGAACGCTCGGCGAGTGTTCCATGATTTTCAAAAATGTTTGAGCATTCCGCTATTTCTTTTATTATGAAAGAAATGATAACAAAACCTAACGATTAAAAAATATATATATATATATATATATATATATATATATACTAAGGTAAAAAGAGAATAGAAAAGTAAGAAAATCCAAATCCTAAAAGCTCTATTCAATTGTTGAAGATCCTCTTGCTGCAAGTCTCAAAAAGGAAATTTGTTTTGGAGTTGGGAATCTGTCTCAACAAGGAAGTTTGTCTCAACAAAATCATTGGGTTTGCACTTTCACTCGATCATTCTCGCGGTAGGAGAATCGGATCGAGCCGGATCGTCGTACCTTGGGGATAAATCGCCAACAATCCGTACAAGGGGGCAAAAACTTATCCTTAGGGCAGTGTCTAACGCGCCTCAACCATTTTGATTCTTTTAAACTTTAGTTTATATTTTGAATTTAAATTTTAGAGTAATTTTCTAGCATTTTCTAGAAAAGGATTTTTTTATAAAAATCAAAATAATTTTCTAACAGCTAAGGATAAGTTTTCCTATCATTAGAAAGTGCTAGATTTTATTATAAGTAATTTAAAAATATTTCCTATTTTTGATTCTATGGTGAAGCCTTAGAATTTATTTTTAAAAAAAAGTGTTTTGAATTTAAAATTCAAAATTAAAAATTCAAATTTTGAAATTTAAAATAAAAATTTTGAAACTCAAATTCAAAATTTAATTATTTGAGTTAATTTTTGCTTAGTGGTTATACTATTTGTTGCTGCCAAGTCACTTGTGATGAGCGCCGGGTGTAGTAAGATCTTCGGGGACCTCCAAAGAAGTGGAAAAATCGCCTTTTTCCTCCAAGGACTTGCAAGAAGTCCCGGGCCGGTGATTCCGGCAGGGACCCTCTGACGCTCAAGTTAGCGAGCTTGTTCAACAGGAATGTATTGCGTATGTGTTTTTTAAAGGAGAAGAAGAAGAAGGAGAAGATCCCCAGCCCTAAGCTCGGGGTCCTCCTTTTATACATGTCCAGGGATTCCTTTTACCTCGTTCTGTTGGAGGCGTCGAATCTTTCTTGTTAGGATGAGCTCTGCGAATGGCAGGTTGTTGGGCTGTTGCTGAATGGGTGCCGTGCATATCGGCACCTGCGGGGTGTGTTATCACTTGCCCATGATTTCGGTGAGCGAGATATACTGTAGTGGATATCTCGAATCCCAGGGTCCGATATCCGAGGTTGGCTTTACTATGCTAGGAAAGCACACAACATAAGGCACCAAGTTAAAGCCGAAGCTGAAGCTGGATGCCGGAGCCGGAGGCCGGAGCCAAGGCCAGAGGCCGAAGCTGAAGGCTAGAACTGGAGGCCGGAGCCGAAGCCATAGGCCGGAGCCGAAGCTGGAAGCCAGAGCCGGAGCCAGAGGCCGAACCGAGGGCAAGGTCGGAGATGGAGGCCGGAGCCGAAGCTGGAGGCCGGAGCCGAAGCCAGAGGCCAAAGCGAGGGCGAGGTCGAAGTTGGAGGCCGGAGCCAAAGCTAGAGGCCGAAGCTCGAGGCCGGAGCCGGAGGCCGGAGCCGAAGCTAGAGGCCGAAGCTGGAGGCCGGAGCCGAAGCTGGAGGCCGGAGCTGGAGCCAAAGCCGGAGGCCGGAGAGGCCAGAGCCAAAGGCCGGAGCGAGGGCGAGGCCGGAGCAGAGGCGGAGCCGAAGCTAGAGGCCAAAGCTGGAGGCCGGAGCCGGAGGCCGGAGCCAGAGCCAAAGGCCGGGAAGTCAGGGGCCGAGACGAGAGTGCCGACGTCCCAAAACGAGTTATCACATCATTTGACTCCGGGAATTGCGCAGGGTGTCATGCTGCCGCCCAGAGGAGGTGATCAGCCACATCAGATGCCCCCCACCCCTGAGATGGATGGGCGTACAGTTACCGGCGAAAGGGGTGTTAATATCCACCAGGTGGCTGATCTCTGTGCCATTATTTCGTCCGTTTAGGCTGTTGGGATTGGGGAAGATTTTCCTCGGACGAGGAGTTGTAAAAAGGTGGGCATCATCATTGCGGTAATATCATCGCCACCTCTTTATTGGTGGTGTTTTTCGTGTTTCTCACGCCGAATGGTTGCCAAGTTTCCAGTAGAAAGCGGACACATGGCCAGATCGGACAACGGCGGGATGATTTGAAATGGGGTTATAAAAGGAAAAAATCATCCTTATCCTCCAATCTTCACCTTTTCTTGTGTTACAATTTCTTACCTTGAATCCGCAAGCGCCCGTTCATCTCCTGTTTCCGTTCCCCCCCCCCCCCCCCCCAGCTCTTTCTTCTTCAATCCCGGTTCGAGCTCTTCAGGTTAGTCCCCATGGCTTCTTCACCTTCTTGCTCTATTTCTGATTTTGGGGATCGTTCCCCTGTTCCTTCCCAACCTTCTGCATCCCCACTGACTTAGTGGACCACTTTGTCTTCCAACCACGTTTCCTTAGAACGAAGGCGAATGATCGACATCCCGTAGCTGGGAACCATCCGGCCGCTGGACGGGCCCCACCCCGGCATCGTCCGACCGTCACCGGTCCCTCTAGCACTGTCAAGGAGTCCCCCGAATGGACTGCCTCCACCATGTCTGCTCAAGACATAGTGAACCTCAGAGCCAAGTACAATTTTCCTCCCAACCTGCGCATGTCCTACCCCACTCTCGATGACAGGGTAACCTCTTCCCGTTCCGGGAGGGTTGCCTTGTACGTGGCTTTCTTTAAGGCCAAACTCCGGTTACCCATCCATCCTTTCATCCTCAACCTCTTGGACAGATACTCTTTGACGCCCTCCCAGTTAGTCCCTAATTCCATCCGAACCATTGTTGGCTTTATGGTACTTTGCCACCTTCAAGGTAGAGAGGCCAGCATCTCCTTATTCCATAGTTATTGCATGTTATAGACCCACTAGATTCATGTTAACAATATATTCTAAGTATAATAACTAATAGCTCTTCATACAGGATCGAATGGTATTTGCAGCTTTGACTGCTGATAATGCAACCATGAACGAAGTTCGTCTCGCCGGCATTATTCAGTGGTGAGCGGTGATTACATATTTTTTTTTTTTTGCTCTCTATTTTGCCTCTTCCTATTTTTGATACAGGAATGGCACCATGTTTCCGAGATAAGACAAGCTGTTACAAGGAAGAAATCAAGGAATGGAGAGAGGAGGCTCGTCAAGATTAGGGGCCGATGGATCGATTGACCCTCGCTATCAGGAAGGATAACCTACAAAGTGAATCTACTAGACCGGCGAGAATTCGGACCGAGGCAGGGAAAGGGATTCCCTCAATCGCTTCTCATTATGATGCTTCATACGTCTAGAGTTTAAAGCAGTACCCGTGGCTGTCAATTCCCTCAACTACAAAGCCGACTCAAGAAGCTTATCTCCTAAAGGCAATTGATGCACCACCAGCAGTCTGGGGGGAGCAGAAGGACGGAGTCTCAGGCCATAATCACAAAATGTCATCAATCCTTCTTACTACTATTTTGACGCGTGTGCTGAGCACATTGGATGAGGGACATTGCGGCTCAGTTGAAATCTTCCATCAGAAGGTTGAGATGTGGCAATCTTTCTTGTTCACTTTTTTTTGAGCTCACTAACCCACAAGCCCAGGCTTGAATTCTATGGCCCCTTTGGTCAAAAGCCGCGCTCGATCACTTAGAGGAAATTCGAGAAATCCGGTCTAGGGCAGAGAAGACCCTCTGAGCCATGTGGGCGCAAAAGAAGGGAAGCTGCAAAGGCAGAAAGGCGCTGGAAGTGGCACTCAGAGGCCAATGACTAAAGCTTCCGAAGAGAAACAAGGATGGCAAGGAGAAATTGAAGGTGGCAAAGTATACATCCGATACACTCCGCCAATTGAAATAGGTGCAGGAGAGAGCTGAGAACGCGAAGGAAATCGCCCGCCAGTCTTGCCAAGATTGCAGACCTGAAGGCGGTGATCGAAGCCGAAAGAAGATCGCCGAGGCTGAGAAAAAGGTTGCGAGCCGAGCAGAAAGCCTCCGAGGTGGAGACGAGCCATGAAGCCATAGAGGATTTCCGAAAGTCTGGTGCCTTTAACAATAAATTGGCCGAGTCGACGGCATTTGCTTACGAAGGCGGCTTCCATGACTGCAAGGATAAAATCCAAAAGCTTTATGGCCTCGAAGGGATCGAGGGGTTGGAGCCAGACGAAGTCCCCGAGGATGACGACTTAGCTCCGAATGACCCCTAGTTTTTTTACTTTTTTGTATTGCATCAAGTTCGATTTAAATTGACAGTTTGTAGACTTTTGCTATTAATGAAACCTTTGACCCATAATGCTCATATCTTGGATCATATTCGAGTCTTCTAGAGAGTGAGTTGAAACGAACCAAAAACTATGACTAAAATACTATGCGCAAAAGAACTACAACAGATTTTGTCTATGGACATTGTCAAAAAAGCTAGAGAGCTGATGCAGGATCAGTTTTGTTACTGACATGGGGGTCAACAAGCATTAATGCTGGATCAAACTCGTGCCGAAGAAGAGTCCCATTTCCGAAAGTCGAATTTGCGCCAACACAAAACCGAGCTAATACGCGGAGTCGAACTAGGTAATGGAGAAGTGCCGACAAAGCAGGGCTTGAGGTGCTGACGAGCCGGGCTTAGAGTGCCGATGCGGAATAGAGTGCCGACGCGGAGCCGGGCTTAGAGTGCCGATGCGGAGCCGGGCTTCAGGTGCCGATATTCAGGTGCCAACGTGGAGCCGGGCTTAGAGTGCCGATGCGGAGCCTGGCATAAGGTGCCGATGCGGAGCCGGGCTTAGAGTGCCGAAGGCTTTGCTGATTTTGGAGCCGGGCTTAGAGTGCCGACGCAGCCGGGCTTAGAGTGCCGACATGGAGTTAAGAAGCAAGTGCCAAGAAAGGTGCCGATGCGGAGCCGGGCTTAGTGCCGACTGGAGCCGGGCTTAGAGTGCCGACGCGGAGCCGGGCTTAGGTGCCGAGCGGAGCCGGGCTTAGAGTGCCGACGCGGAGCCGGGCTTCAGGGCCAACGCAGCCAGGCTTAGAGTGCCGACGCGGAGCCGGGCTTCAGGTGCTTCACCGATGCGGAGCCGGCCTTAGAGTGCCGACGCGGAGCTGGCTTAAGGTGCCGACATGGAGCCGGGCTTCAAGTGCCAATGCAGAGCCGGACTTAAGATGCCGACGTGGAGTCGGGCTTAAGGTGCCGACGTGGAGCCGGGCTTAGAGTGCCGACGCGGAGCCGGGCTTAAGGTGCCGACGCGGAGCTGGCGTAGAGTGCCGACACGGAGCCGGGCTTCAGGTGCCGACGCGGAGCCGGGCTTAGAGTGCCGATGCGGAGCCGGGCTTAGAGTGAGAAGGGAGATCACTCGAAAACATGGCAATAAGAATATTCTGAATAGTATTCTGGCAAGCAGGTTCAAACCAAAGGAAATAAGCAAACTACTATAATACCGACGTAGGTTTTCTGCGTTCCAAGTGCGGGGGAGAGGCTTCCCGTCTAGCCCCTCAACTTTGTATGCTCCATGATGAAGTACCTCCGTAGCACGATAGGATACTTCCCATTTTGGTGCTAGCTTGCTCGGCCTTGATATTTTAGCTCGTCGAAGGACTAGGTCTCTGGGGCAGAATGCCTTAGATCGTACTTGGGCATTATAGTATATGGCCGCCCGCTGACGGAAGGCCGCCATGCGGAGCCGCGCTTGGTCTCGCAATTCGTCCACTAAGTCGAGGTCGGCCCGCAGTTGACTTGGGTTGTCCCCTTCGCTGTATAACTCTGTCCGGGGCTTGGGACATCTATCTCCATAAGGATGACGGCTTTGGATCCAAAAACCAGGTTGAAAGGAGTTTCTCTGGTGGGTGCTCGTGGCGTTGTATGGTAGGCCCACAGTACATTTGGGAGCTCTTCCACCCATCGTCCTTTGCATTCATCTAACCGGGCCCTAAGTCCTTGGAGAATAATGCGATTGGTCACCTCGGCTGCGCCATTGGTCTGAGGGTGCCCCACAGAGGTGAACCATTGATGAATACCCAGCCCGGTGTAGAACTCTCGGAAGGCCGCATTGTCAAACTGTCGGCCATTATCAGTGACGAGGGTGTGCGGCAACCCAAACCGGCATACTACAGACTTCCAAAAGAAGGTTCGCACCTTGCCCTCGGTGATCTTGGCGAGTGCTTCGGCCTCGATCCACTTAGTGAAATGGTCGACGGATACCAGTAAGAATTTACGTTGACCGAAGGCTGGAGGGGATGGTCCCAGGATGTCCATACCCCACTAGGCGAAGGGCCAAGGTGCGGCCAGGGGAGTCAGCTGGGACATTGGTTGGCGTTGAATATTGGCATGGTGCTGGCAACTGTCGCATTTCTTGACAAGCTCGGACGCATCCACCTTCATTGTTAGCCAATAATATCCTTATCGCAAGGCTTTGTATGCAGAGCTCTGCCCCCAAATGACTTCCGCATATGCCTTCATGTATCTCCTGCAAGATGTAATCTGCCTCTGTAGGGCCGACACACTTGAGGACTGGGTATGAGAATGATCTTTGGTAGAGTTTTCCTTCCATTATAAAAAACTTCGGGATCTGTCTTTTGAGCTGCCTGGCCTCGGTGGGTCTTTGGGGAGGGTACCGGTGGTAAGGTACTGGACATAAGCATCCATCCAGGAAGGCTCTTGCTCAACTGGTAGATTCTTCTGTTGCTTCGGTACTTGGGGCTTCTAGATGCTCTATATAAGCTCTTCCCAATATCCCGTCAGCTGAGGTGGCGAGATGGGACAAGGCGTCTGCTCTAGCATTCTCTCCTTGAGGAATGTAGCTGACATTGAAGTAGGTTAAGAGAGAAGCTTGCAACTACACCATACTCAAGTAGCGGGACATGATAGGATCCCACGCTTCAAATTCTCCTATGATTTGGCCAGTGACCAGCTGGGATTCAGTGAATGCTCTGAGGTGCTTCACCCCGAGTTCCCGGGCTAATCTTATTCCAGATAGTAGGGCTTCATACTCCGCTTGATTGTTGGTGGCTGGAAAGAGAAAGCGGAGTGCGCACTCGGTTACAACTCCGTCCGGGTTGGCCAGGATGAGGCCCGCTCTGCTCCCTTAAGAATTTGATGCTCCGTCCATATGAAGGATCCATTCATCCTCTCTGGTCCCAGGAGTTGAGGGGTTTGCAGGGGCCTCTTCGGGTTGCTCCTCGCCCCAGGTGCATTCGACCAAGAAATCTGCAAGGACCTGGGATTTCATGGCTGACCAGGGACGAAAGATAGGTCAAATTCTCCTAGCTTGAGCGCCCACTTCGCCAGTCAGCCCGAGGTGTCCGGACGAGCGAGAATCGCCTTGAGAGGTTGGTCCGTGACCACTACGATCGGATGAGCTTGGAAATATGGTCGGAGGCGCTGGACGGATACAATCAGCGCAAAGATAATCTTCTCAATCTTTGAGTACCTGGTCTCTGCATCGTGGAGCACCTTGCTAGTGTAATACACTGGCTTTTGTGTGCCGTTGGTGTCCATGCAAACCAGCACAGAATTGACAGCTTTGGGAGAAGCCGCAAGGTATAGAAGAAGTTCTTCTCCACTCGTTGGCTTAACAAACAAGATACGGATCCCTTAACAAATAAGACCTACGCACCTACCAGATCCCAAGCCATCAAGGAGCTCTCCAAGAATTTTGATATGAAAGATATGAGTGAGGCATCTTATGTCATTGGCATTAAGATCCATAGAGAAAGATCTCGAGGCATTTTAGGATTGTCTCAAGAACTTATATCAATAAAGTTTTGGAGAGATTTCAGATGAAAAATTGTTCACCAAGTGTTGCACCTATAGTGAAGGGTGACAAGTTCGCTTTGAACCAGTGCTCTAAAATGAACTTGAACGGAAACAGATGCACAATATTCCATATGCTTCAGCTGTTGGAATCCTAATGTATGCTTAGGTTTGCACAAGACCTGACATTACATTTGCAGTAGGAATGTTGAGAAGATATCAGAGTAATCCAGGTTTAGACCACTGGAGAGCTGCTAAAAAGGTCATGAGGAATCTTCAAGGGACCAAGGACTACATGCTCATGTATAGACGAACTGATCATTTGGAGATAGAGGGCTACTCAGATTTGGACTTTGCTGGCTGCGTTGATTCTCGGAAATCAACATCAGGATTTATATTTATGCTGACTGGTGGAGCCATATCATGGAGGAGTGCAAAGCAGACCTTGACTGCTACCTCTACTATAGAGGTGGAGTTCGTTGCTTGTTTTGAGGCTAGTGTATGGTTGAGGAATTTATCTCAGGGCTTAGAATTGTTGACTCTATAGCTAGGCCAATTAAACTGTACTGTGACAATTCAGCTGCTGTATTTTTAGCTAAAAATCATAAGAGTGGTAGTCGAAGTAAACATATCGATATTAAGTATTTAGCCATAAGAGAACGTGTTAAAGAAAATAAAATGGTCATAGAACACGTTAGCACCGAGTTGATAATAGCCGATCCTTTGACTAAAGGCATGCCAATTAAGAATTTCAAGGATCATGTGGTACAAATGGGAGTTGGTTCCATGACATAATTGCATGGATAACAATTTGTACAAAGAAACTCTTATTTCAGTTATTTATTTATTTCTCATTCAGGTGTACACATTATTTGACTTTCGAGAAATGACAAAATTTTCTTTTGGACTCTGAATGAACATATGGTTTATTTATTATGTTATGTTGTCACATTTGGAATAGTGATAAAGAAATTGAATGCATTGTAATACATAGAAGATAATACTCAATTATAGAGGAACTATCGCTATGATTCATGTATTTGATTTCTTGTTCAGTGTTGAGAATTATGGATTAAGATAAAATATATGGACCAAATGGAAGAATGTAGTATCCCATGTTGGTAGATGGTCCTATTTTATTGCGATATAGCTTAATCATTTGCAGATAATTTTTAACACCATCCACTAGTTAATGAGTGATAACGATATCTCTTTAAATGGTGTTAAATGCCTACTTTGATAATCTCTTTTTAAATAGAGATCCCTCCTAAGGTTTTCGATAACACAATATCATCGAGAGAAAACCAGAAGGAAACAGAGATATTGGGTCCCTGATCAAGAGCATATCCTGAGGGCATACACCATCGTGTGCGATAGCTCATTGATTAGAAGCACTTAATCAAAGTTCTCGAAGCGGTAGATCTGCAGCTGATTCAGATCTTCGAGAGGTAGATCATAAGCAATGGCTAGAGGTAATACAAAGATCCTATCTATTAATTCTATACAATATTGTGTAGATTGTTAATAGATTTCTAACAGTTGCTTGAGAGAAGAAAAGGCTCTTCTAAAATCGCGAAAGAAGTTTTAACAACCATATTATCTCCCAGTGGTCAAGCACAAAAATAAGAAGAAAAACAGTTCAAAACCTCTTTTTTATACGGCTGAAATCACGTTCTTTCATTAAAAAAAATACATGCTTTAACTTAATGACATCGCTAGCAAACAGGTCCTCACCACATGGCACCATAATGTCAGGGCATGACCACTTAACGTCCGCATGGCCGCATCATAATGTCATGGTCATTTAATGTGGAGAAAAGAAAGGGAAAGGACATTTCCGGATGTTTCCGCTCAAATCCGTAAGCCAAAAAAAACGGAACCATAAAACCATCCCACGGGTGTTTGAACGTAAGAACGTGGGATTAAAAAAAATAAAGAGTAACCACCACAACACAATTGATATTTCATCAATTATATCAACTTTCTTTTATTTAACTATATCAAATAATAAAAGAAAAATAATAAGTTGTTCTAAAGGATTAAATTAGATCCCAAAATAATCAAATCTGAAATGATGGAAACACTTACAACAAAAACAAGGCAGAGGTATTGAAGCTCTGATACCAACTGTTAGAAATCTATTAATAATCTACACAAATTGTATAGAATTAATAGATAGGATCTTTGTATTACCTTCAGCTATTGCTTATGATCTACTGCTTCGAGAACCTGCTTCGAGAACCTTGATTGAGTGCTTCCAATCAATGAGCTGTCGCACACGATGGTGTATGCCCTCAGGATATGCTTTTTATTAGGGACCCAATATCTCTGCTTTCTTATGGTTTTCTCTCGATGATATGTGTTATCGAAAACCTTAGAAGGGAT
Organism: Calamus simplicifolius; assembly: GCA_900491605.1. Classification (NCBI taxonomy): domain Eukaryota; kingdom Viridiplantae; phylum Streptophyta; class Magnoliopsida; order Arecales; family Arecaceae; genus Calamus; species Calamus simplicifolius. The sequence goes on along the minus strand of UESW01004322.1, from coordinate 992,609 downwards.
CTCTATTTAAAGAGATTTCTTAACTCCCTTCCACCGCTTACTCCCATCAAAGTAGGCGTTTAACTCCCATCAAAGTAGGTGTTTAACACTATTTAAAGAGATTTCTCAAATCCCTTCCACCGCCTACTTCCATCAAAGTAGGCGTTTAACATCATTTAAAGAGATATCATTATCACTCATTTACTAGTGGATGGCGTTGAAAATTATCCGCAAACGATAAAGCTATATTGCAATAAAATATGACCATCTACTAAAATGTGATACTACACCCACAGGTTTAAGAGGTGGCTCCCATCCCTCATGGATGTAGCACTTTGCCTTGTGTGGCACTTAGCTGGGAATTGAGTGGACGGCTGAGAGTTCTTGGAGGCTGGTGGAGAAGGGAACCCTTGAGTGGTGCTCTTGAGGCCTAGGACAATTTGGAAGGTGCTGGTATCAGGGAACTTCATCCAGGTTGCAGGATTGAAGTTCTGGTTTGAGGTTCAGCCAGCTGGGAGCAATCTGGGTGGCTGAAGGTTCTTAAAGCATTTCTAGATCAAAGTTGATGAAGAACACAAGCTTTGATCGTTGTTCTTGGGTGTGGAACCGATCTGGAATGTGCCGGTAGCAAGAACTTCAATCTAAGCTTCTGGATTGGGAGTTCTTGATGGTATTCAGCTGGCTGGGAGCAAGCTGGACGGCTAAAGCTTCTTGGAGGTGTTTTCTAATTGAAATTAGTGAGTGATTCCATCTTCCCCACCAAGTTCTTTGTTGATTGATTGTTGGTGAGAGCTGGAATCAGGTTTGCATTTTGATGTGGCTGATCCAACGCCATTAGAGAATCATGAAGGAAGGAAACTGACAGAGCCCCCCTTTCGGCCTCAGCTCCCAACATCCATCCACTGCTCTCATAATGAAGAAAGAGAATAAGAAATCCATCCACGACATTGCTCTCATAATGAAGAAAGAGAATAAGAGGGAGAAAGGGTCACGTTATGTTCGTGGGTTTCCCAAAGGCCACCTTTCGTCATTAATGTCCGATCGAGTCAATGAGCTGGAGCCTTTAATAGTGTAGAAATGGTCATAATGGCTTGAAGAATGAAGTGTCGCGGGCATCTCGCCTTGGCTCTCTTTCTAAACTCCAGGGCCGACCCCTCAAGGCCAAACCTCCAAGCCCGCTTTGGCCTCCGAAGGGCATATCTCTCACACCAAGGCATTTATGACCTCATAAAGTCACGTACACCTACTTGCTCTAAGGAGGCATTTATGGCTGCCATAATGGCCCCATCGGCCTTGGACATGTTCCACCCTCAACCCCCGAGACCCCCTCTCGGTCTCGGCCTCAAGTCCCAACCCCCGAGACCCCCTCTCGGTTTCGGGCCACATGAACAGTGTCTTAACCCCGAGACACTCTCGGCCTCGATAATGAACAGTGCCATGCAAGTGTTCACCATCGGTCTTTTTTGAAACTCATCAGAGGGCATGAATGGTGTCACACAAGCACTCTATAATCAATGTTCTACGAGGGACAATTGGCTTCAACTCAACATCATCCTTCAACCCAACGACTATACCTTGGGACCCATACGACTAACTTTATCACCCATTACTGTCTGCACAGGACAACCAAAAAGGTGACGTAGGGGACATATCTAGCAGGCGCCGTAACGATCGGCCATGCCCTGCAACCACCTACTCTGATAGGACACGGCCTGCAGCTTGACACGTCATGTGGAGGTAAGCTCCAATGTGCTGCCATCAATTAATGTTCTGACAAGTGATAACGCCCCAAGCCCATGGACTCCAGGCATCCATAAAAAGGGTAAGAGGGACCCCGACCAGGTAACAACAGGTAACTGAACTCACTACACTCTTTACACTCATTCTTTCCCACAAAGAGAGCACGGCTCTATGTCCCTCTCTTCTTCCCTCTTTCGAGCTTCCTCAAGCTCATGACCGTTGCCCAGAGCACTGACTTGAGCGTCGGAGGGTCCCCGTCGAAATCTTCGGACCCCGAGACTTGTTTGCAGGCCCGCATGCGCGAGGAGCTCGCTGGAGGAGGCGACCGGACGCTCGCAGACGCTCGAGGGCGGTGATCTGGTGTCAATAGATTGGCATGCCAGGTAGGGGGAGGGTCAGCGATGCTGGTTTGTAGATCCCTTTTTCATCAAAATGGTGGATCATGAAGAGGGTGATGATAAGAATCCAGGAAGCTTTCACCAGTAACACCAGGGGGCAACCTCAACAAATTGAGTAACAAGATGCTAGTTCTTTGTTCCACCATCACCACCAGTTTACGCCATTCAAGCAAATCACCGGGCCACCCTCACCCTAAAGATTCAAGCATTAACGGCAGTTGTTTAAAGGCTATGGGAGCGATATTCCATGGCCGCATGGCAACAAGCTCAAGAGCAAGAGCAACCTCAAACTCAAGCTCAACGGCCATTTAAGGCTCAGGCTCGTTAGCCAGCAAGAGCGCCACTCCTTGCCACCCAAATCCTAACTCCTCAAGTATTTATAGGCATTTTAATCTCTTACGGTAGTAAGCCGAGAGGTATTGTTGCAATTAATGCAAGGAGGAAGATGAGGGCAAAAGGCTTTGACTGCTGACTCCAACTTTCCTCTCTCTCCTTCTCTCTGTTACACCCAAAAGTCAAACTGAGCCCAGGACCTTTTACGGATTTCGTTCTAGCTGCTTTCAAGCTTCAGCACCGAGGGCAATCAATCTCTTCAAGGAAAGAGCTAGGCAAAGGGCCCTCTTAGCAATTCCGTCGGCCTTTTTACTCCGCAGATATCAACTCTCAGCAAAGTCCTTGATGGACTCTCCTAGCCACTCGTCTTCAACGACAGCCAACTGTCGAAGCTTTCCTCAACGGCCTCCAGCTTTGTCCCGGTTTCTAGCTTCTTCCCGCCATAGACATCTCGTCCTAGCCTCCAATGCGAGGGAAGGCCCAAGTAAGGGCAACGACACCTCCAATCCAACTAACATGATTCCCTAGGGGGCAGATCACCAGCGGACGAAAGTGCTCAAACCCGCAAAAGGAAAATATGGGAGCTACAAGAGCTAAGTACATTGCACTTAAGACAGTTTTCTTTCATTAATACTTAAAAATGTCATGCAGAGAAGATCTACCTTGTATCAACATCCAAGGCCAACCTCGCTTTGGCGTCCAAAAAGCCCTGGGCCAGCCAGGCACGAAGCCCAGTGTACCACTGGCAGAGCGATGTACCATCGGCTCTCAACAACTAAAGCCCGACCCTGGTCGGCACAAAAAGCCCTGGGCCAGCCAGGCACGAAGCCCAGTGTACCACTGGCAGAGCGATGTACCATCAGCTCTCAACAACTAAAGTCCGACCCTGGTTGGCACAAAAAGCCCTGGGCCAGCCAGGCATGAAGCCCAGTGTACCACTGGCAGAGCGATGTACCATCGGCTCTCAACAACTAAAACCTGACCCCGGTCGGCACAAAAAGCCCTAGGCCAGCTAGGCATGAAGCCTAGTGTACCACTAGCAGAGCGATGTACCATCGGCTCTTAACAACTAAAGTCGGACCCCAGTCGGCACAAAAGCCCTGGGCCAGCCAGGCACGAAGCCCAGTGTACCACTGGCAGAGCGATGTACCATCAGCTCTCAACAACTAAAGCCCGACCCGGTCGGCACAAAAAGCCCTGGGCCAGCCAGGCACGAAGCTTAGTGTACCACTGGCAGAGCGATGTACCATCAGCTCTCAACAACTAAAGCCCGACCCCGGTCATCACAAAGAGCCCTGGGCCAGCCAGGCACGAAGCCCAGTATACCACTGGCAGAGCGATGTACCATCGGCTCTCAACAACTAAAGCCGACCCCAGTCGGCACAAAAAGCCCTGGGCCAGCCAGGTACGAAGCCCAGTATACCATTGGCAGAGCGAGGTACCATCGGCTCTCAACAACAAGCCCGACTCGGCTGGCACTCAAAGCCGGATGAACCATCGGCACTCAAGCTCGAGACCAGCTCGGCATCAAAAGCAAAAAACTGACTCCAACGTCGGTATCAAATACACAGAGGCAATTTATTGCAGCCCCCGTGGCTTTGTTTCCACTTCGGCCATCTTATTTTAGCCTCAGCGGCCTTATTACAGCCTCAGCGGCTTGATCTCTGCCTCCGCGGCATTATTGCAGCCTCAACGGCTCCCTCTGTCTCATGAGCATCATTGCGGCTTCATTGGCTCTTTGCCTCAACAGCATATGGATGGGGACCCACATCTAAACTTCATGTCAAAAGTTAAAGGCCCAAAGTCAGGCAAGGATCAGCCACTTGGGAGGTGACGCCCCTTTCGCCTTGCTGGGATGGGCCCGCTTCGCCTCAGGGGTGAGAGGGCATCTGATGTGGCGGATCAACGCCATTAGAGAATCGTGAAAGAAGGAAACTTACGAAGCCCCCCTTTCGGCCTCAGCTCCAAACATCCATCCACGATATTGCTCTCATAATGAAGAAAGAGAATAAGAGGAAGAAAGGGTCACGTTATATGCGTTGGTTTCCCAAAGGCCACCTTTTGTCATTAATGTCCGGTCGAGTCAATGAGTTGGAGCCTTTAATGGTGCAGAAATGGTCATAATGGCTTGAAGAACATTTAATGAGCATTTAATGGAATGAAGTGTCGCGAGCATCTCGTCTTGGCTTTCTTTCTAAACTTCAGGGCCAACCCCTCCAGGGTCGACCCCTCCAGGGCCGACCCCTCAAGGCCAAACCTCCAAGCCCGCTTTGGCCTCCGAGGGCCCTTTGGTTACGGCATATCTCTCACACCAAGGCATTTATGACCTCATAAAGCCACGTACACCCACTTGCTCTAAGGCATATATTGCCTTATTCTCTCCCTATTTAAAGGCATTTATGGCTGTCATGATGGCCCCATCGGCCTTGGACATGTTTCACCCTCAACCCCCGAAACCCCCTCTCGGTCTCGGCCTCAAGTCCCAACCCCCAAAACCCCCTCTCGGTCTCGGGCCACATGAACAGTGTCTTAACCCCGAGACACCCTCGGCCTCGATAATGAACAGTGCCATGCAAGTGTTCACCATCGGTCTTTTTTGAAACTCATCAGAGGGCATTAATGGTGCCACACAAGCACTCTATAATCAATGTTCTATGACGGACAGTTGGCTTCAACTCAACATCATCCTTCAACCCAACGGCTATACCTTGAGACCCACACGATTAACTTTATCACCCATTACTGTCCGCACAGAAAAACCAAAAAGGTGACGTAGGGGACATATCTAGCATGCGCCGTAACGATCGACCATACCCTGCAACCACCTACTCTGACAGGACACGTTCTGACAAGTGATAACACCCCAAGCCCACGGACTCCAGGCATCCATAAAAAGGGTAAGAGGGACCCCGACCAGGTAATAACAGGTAACTGAACTCACTACACTCTTTACGCTCATTCTTTCCCACAGAGAGAGCACGGCTCTATGCCCCTCTCTTCTTCCTCTTTCAAGCTTCCTCAAGCTCACGGCCATTGCCTAGAGCACTGACTTGAGCGTCGGAGGGTCCCTGCCGGAATCTTCGGCCTCCGGGACTTGTTTGCAGGCGCGAGGAGTTCACTTGAGGAGTCGATCGGACGCTCGCGGACGCTAAGGGCGGTGATCTGGCGTCAACACATTTCATTCAAGACTGAATTTCCACTGTTCTTGATTGGTAGTTTGCCTAGTTTTCTGAATTTCTGGGCAGATTTGAATTGCTTGAGTTCTTTGCATTTCATATTGGTTAAATCTGAAATTTCTGGAAAGTATTTGGACTGGATTGTTGTTTAGTCAATGCCGGTGTATGCTATCAAATCTGGAAGCAAAAGGGGTTTGAATCTGGGTTCAAAACTGCTAGAATAGAGTTCTGAGTTTTCTTGGAGCTTGGTGTTGCTGGAGTTTTGGTTTGCATTGCGTTGACTGAGAGAATCAAGGAACTGGCAGGGAGTCCAGGTGATTCTGAGTTTCTGGAATCAGCCCCATAATTGCTTTGAAGTCAGTCCCAGAATGAGGCCGTGTGGTGTCTATTTGGCCAAGGATTGATTGCTGATTGAAATCTGGATTTGGAGAAGGAAGCGGACGGTTTCTTGGAGGCTTTCTTGGAAGATTTCTGGAGGTTGTGAAGTCTTGAAGGAAGGTTTGAAACCTGAATTCAAGAAACCAGAAATCTGGTTTGCTGGGAGCTTTTCAACGGTGCAGCCATGACAATTGCCGAGAGAGTTGCTAGACTTGAGGAGATTGTTGGGAAACCAGATGGAGACGGGGTGCTGGACCTTGTTACCATGGTGGTTGTTCATCAAGAGAAGCTAGAAGGAATGTGATGGGGCCAGTTGACCCCATGGAGAATAAAGACAATAATTTTTGGACGGCCCACCTCGGCCTCAGCAATCGGCCTCGCCCCGCTCGGCCACCCTAGCTCCAAGGCCGACAGCTCCATGGCCGACAGCTCCAAGGACGACAGCTCAATGGCCGACAGCTCCAAGGCCGACAGCTCCATGGCCGACAGCTCCAAGGCCGACAGCCCCAATGGCCGACGCCTCCAAGGTTGACACCCGGCACCTCCCAGCGGCCCGGCACTTCCCTAGCCGGCCCCCGGCATGTCCAAGCTAGGCGGCCCCGGCACCTCCTAGCCGGCCCCCGGCGTGTCCAAGCTAGCCGGCCCTGGCACCTTCCTAGCCGGACCCCTACGTCTCCAAGCTGGCCGGCCCCGGCACTTCCTAGCCGGCCCCGGCACCCCCGGCATGTCCAAGCCAAGCGGCCCGGTACTTTCCTAGCCGGCCCCCGGCGTGTCCAAGATAGGCGGCCCTGGCACCTCCTAGCCGGCCCCCGGCGTGTCCAAGCTAGCCGGCCCCGGCACCTTCCTAGCCGGCCCCCTACGTCTCCAAGCTGGTCAGCCCCGGCACCTCCCAGCCGGCCCCGGCATCTTCCTAGCCGGCCCCCTACGTCTCCAAGCTAGGCGGCCCCGGCACTTCCCAGCCGGCCCCGGCATCTTCCTAGCCGGCCCCCTACGTCTCCAAGCTAGGCGGACCCGGTACCTCCCAGTCGGCCCCAGCACTTTCCTAGCCGGCCCTCGGCGTGTCCAAGCTGGTTGGCCCCGACCCTTCCTGGTCGGCCCCGGCGTCTCCAAGCCCGCCGAGTCGGCCCCGACCCTTCCTGATTGGCCCTTCTTGGCCCCGGCGTCTCCAAGCCCGCCGAGTTGGCCCCGGCCATTCCTGGCCGGCCCCTCTCGGCCCCGGCATCTCCGAGTTCTCCAAGCCCACCGAGTCGGCCCCGGCCATTCCTGGCCGGCCCCTCTCGGCCCCGGCATCTCCGAGTTCTCCAAGCCCGCCGAGTCGGCCCCAGCCATTCCTGGCCAGCCCCTCTCGGCCCCGGCGTCTCCAAGCCCGCCGAGTCGGCCCCGACCCTTCCTGGTTGGCCCCTCTCGGCCTCGGCATCTCCGAGTTCTCCAAGCCCGCCGAGTCGGCCCCAGCCATTCCTGGCCGGCCTCTCTCGGCCCCGGCATCTCCAAACCCGCCGAGTCAGCCCCGGCAGCCCCTGGCCAGCCGGGTCCAGCCTCGACTCCCCCGGGAGGGTCAAGGTGTCCCAGTTCTTCCCAGCATGGCCCCAGCAGTTCAAGAAACTGCCTCTCTGACTTGCGTCGCCTGACAATGCTAGGTCCACCTACTACTGGCCACGTTGTTGATGGGACTAGACCCAACTACCCAACAGCCCTGCTGGCTGATGGGACTTAGCCCACTAACCGCCGCTTTCTCCCTTTCCGATGGGACAGGACCCACCAACCAGCGCAGATTCATGCACCTCCCAAGAACTCCGCAGACATTCCCTCCTCACGAAATCCCACATGATCATGCCAGGGTCAACCCCTATAAAAGGTGAATCCACCCAGTAAACAGGTATGTGCGATAATCCCCAAAATCGCTGCCTTAGCATTCAGGAAGGAATCCCTCCTCCCTGAGACCTCCTTTTTCATACTAAAAAGGGCTCACTAGAGCCCCTCTTGAGTTGTGACCTCAGTTGCTAACTTGGGCGTCGGAGGGTCCCACCAGAACCCTCTCCGGTCCTGGGACTTTTCTGCAGGTAATCTGGCTAAGAAGAGCCTGGAGAAGCATTTCGTTCTCGACGTCCAGGATAGGTGATTGAGCGTCATCAAATTGGCGCGCCAGGTAGGGGGATAAGAAAAAGTAGCGAACATTCTCCCTGTGCTACATCTCGGTAGGCGAGACTCTCTCCCCCTCTTCTCTTCAAGAATCCATGGTGGTGACGCGAGCTCAGGATGCCTCCGTCAGCTGTCCAGTGGGGCTCCCCCCGCCAACTTGGTAGCAGGAGGCCAATCCCCCTGCTACCAACCCTCCAGTTGCCTGCCCGCCGCCAGAGGCCGTTGATCAAACAGCAGAGCGGCTGGCGACTCTTTCCCAGCAAATCCAGAATCTCACCGCCATGGTCCACGGGCTCCAGCAACAACAGTCTGTGGCCACCCAGCATCAGACTGCTCCCCCCGTCAGTCAACAGTCGGCGAGGGGAGGTTCTCCTCGGCGGGAGGCCGGTCGGCGAGAGACCGGCCGACGTCAGGTTTCCCCTAGGAAGCCTCGACGTGAGCCTTCCAAGCGGCCATGGTCCCCTGATCACGGCCCCAACAAATTTCCTCCCAAGCCACATCATCACGAGGAACCCAGGCGGAAGTCCTGACTTCCGTCTCCATCTCCTTCTGCCTCTTCTTCTTCTTCTTCCTCCGAGCCATCTCGGAGGGCCCCGACGATCAGCCGCCAGGCGGAGGAATGCCTGGAGGAGTACAATAGGCGCCTCAACGAGCTCGCCAAGAAGATCAACCATCAGTCGAAGGAAGAGTTCGACACTCGTCCTCCTTACACCCGCCGGATATTGGAGGAACCAGTCCCCTCCAGGTTCCGCTTTCCTCAGATAGACCCGTACGATGGTACGATGGATCTTCTCGATCATCTCGAGAGTTACAAAGCAATGATGCAAATCTAGGGCGCTTCAGACGCCCTTCTCTGCAAAGCCTTCCCCGCTACCCTGCGGAAGGCCGCCCGTGCATGGCACTCACGCCTGCCCCCTCACAGCATCGACTCCTTCCAGGAGCTGGAGAAAGCCTTTATGGCACACTTCGACGCCTGCCGACGAATCCCAAGGGTAGCCGACAGCCTTTTCTCCATCCGTCAGAAGGAGGGAGAGTCTCTGCGGGACTTTGTGTCCCGGTTCAAGGCCGCCGCCCTCGAGGTCTATCATCTCGACGATGCGGTGGCAGCACTGGCATTGAAGCGGGGACTCCTCCCATCCCGCTTCACTTTCTCCTTGGATAAGAAGCCCCCAAGCTCTTATTCCGATCTCCTCCTCCGAGCTCAGAAATACATCCACGCGGATGAAGCCGACTTCACCCGCCGGGAATCTTCAAGAAGCTCCAGCCACAAGCCCGCTCGCCCCGAGCACAACAGGCCCCCTCGACACAAGCGAGCCCGCCTCGTCGTTCCGAGAACAAGCGTCGGAGCCCCGTCCCCGATGAGAGTAAGCTCACGCCTCTTCTAGCCCCTCGATCCCACATTCTGATGGAGATCGAGGGTGAGCTTTATCTTCAACGACCTCCTCCCATGAAGAAAGGTCATCCCGTGACAAGAGCCGCTACTACCGTTTCCACCGGGATTACGACCACGATACCGATAGCTGCTACAACCTGAAGAGGGCCATCGAGGAGCTTATTCAATGGGGCTACCTCGGCAAATATGTCCAAAAGACACCGCAGCCGCTGCCGGCCCTCATGGGGCCCCCACCTATCCAAGCCCCGGTCGACAATGCCCTCACTGAGCGGACGGTCGGAATGGTGTCCTGGGGATTGGCCTCTGCACCTAAATGGCCGAGAGGGGAGGAGGCGCCGAACAATGTAATCCCTGGGAGGGGACCTACTGTAGTGGGGAGTGTAAACAATGAAGGCATCGTCATCTCCATGACGATCGCCAAGCACCCTGTAAAAAGGATATTAGTTGATAGTGGCAGCTCAGCTGACATCCTTACTTATAACGCTTTTGTTCGAATGGGATTATCTGTGGACTCTCTCCAGCCTATGACGGCCCCATTAGTCGGGTTTACTGGGGACTCGTAAGGGTCGAAGGTGAAATACCTCTGCCTGTGACAGCCGGGACACCACCATGCCAAAGCACTGTAATCATGAAGTTCCTGGTCGTAAGGGTCCCCTTGGCGTACAATGCCATTCTCGGGTGCCCAGGTCTGAACCTTTTGGACGTAGTTATTTCCACCCGGTGTTTACTAGTGCAGTTCCCCACTAGTGAGGGAGTTGGTGAGATGCGCGGCGAGACCAGCCCAGTCCTGCCCTGTTATCACGCGGCATCAAGTCCCCTGAAAGTTGAGCCATCTCTAGATGCATCTGATCCCAGAGACTCCAGCCAAGGAGGAGAGCCAGCTGAGCACCTGCTAACCTTCCCCCTTGGGGAGGACCCGGCGAAGACCGTCTGCATCGAAGGACTCCTTCCCCTGGAGGACTGGGAGCATCTCTTGGGTTTTTTAAGGGCCAACTCGGACATTTTTGCCTGGTCGGCATCTGACATGCCCGGCATCCCTTCGGAGGTGATCACCCACAAGCTCAACATTGATCCACGGCACCGCCCGATCCGCCAAAAGAAGAGAAGCTTCGCCCCTGACCGACAAAGGGCCATTGACAAGGAAGTTAGCAAGTTGCTCAGTGCCGGCCACATCCGGGAGGCACACTACCCTGACTGGCTAGCCAACGTGGTCATGGTGCGTAAGGCAAATGGGAGCTGGAGGATCTGCATAGACTTCACCGACCTCAACAAGGCGTGACCAAAAGACAGTTTCTCTCTGCCCAGAATTGATCAGCTGGTGGATTCCACCTCCGGGCACGAACTCCTCAGCTTCATGGACGCCTTCTCAGGATATAACCAGATAAGGATGGACCCCAGCGATGAAGAGCACACCTCCTTTGTGACAGAGAAAGGCATTTATTGCTACAAGGTGATGCCTTTCGGCCTCAAGAACACGGGGGCAACCTACCAAAGACTGATGAACAGAGTGTTCTAGGATCAGCTAGGCTGGAACATGGAAGTCTACGTAGACGACATGCTGACAAAGAGCACCCGTGCCTCCGATCACGTCTCCGACCTAGAGGAGACCTTCAACAACCTCCGTGGCTTCCAAGTCAAGCTGAACCCCAAGAAATGTGCTTTTGGGGTCACGGCGGGCAAGTTCCTAGGTTTCATGGTGACCCAGCGAGGGATCGAGGCAAACCCAGAGAAATCAGTGCCATACTCGATATGAGGTCGCCATCCAACAAAAAAGAAGTACAACGATTGATGGGGAGGATAGCGGCTCTAAGTCGTTTCCTCTCCAAATCGGCTGAGAGATGCCTGCCTTTCTTTAAGGCCCTGCGGAAAATGAATAGCTTCGAATGGACGGACGACTGCCAGAAAGCCTTCGACGGGTTGAAGGCATTCCTGTCTTCTCCGCCACTTCTATCCAAGCTAAGAGATGGAGAAAGTCTCTTCCTCTACTTAGCCACTTCATCAGAAGCCGTTAGCTCGGTCCTAGTGTGCCTCGATGCCGACGGAACTCAAAGACCCGTCTATTATGTGAGTAAGGTCCTTCATGACGCAAAGGTCAGATATTCCAAGACAGAAAAGTTATTTTTGCCCTGATAGTCTCCGCCCGACGCCTCCATCCGTATTTTCAAGCCCATCCTATTGTGGTGCTCATGGATCAGCCACTTCGAGCCATCCTGGCTTGCCCAGACACTTCAGGCCGACTGGCCAAGTGGGCCATCAAGCTAGGGGAGTTTGACCTTTCTTTTCAAGCTCGGCCGGCTCTGAAGTCTCAGGTCTTAGCCGATTTCCTAGTCGAGTGTACTTGGGCGGAGGAAGATCCCAAAGAGGCTCCCATGGAGCAGTGCGAACCTGAGCCAGATGATGATGGAGAATCCTGGTTTCTTCATGTGGACGGCGCATCAAATTCACAAGGAAGCGGCAACGGCCTCATTCTTGCCGGGCCGGGTGGAGAAAGGATGGAATGTGCCCTGTGGTTCCTATTCGAAGCCACCAACAATCAAGCCGAATACGAGGCCCTACTGGCCGGGCTAAGGTTAGCTCAAGAGTTGAGAGTAAGGCGTCTTAGAGCCTTTACCGACTCGTAACTTGTCTCTGGCCAAATCCATGGGGAATATGAAGCTTGCGACCCCATTATGGCGCAGTATTTAGGCAAGGTTCAGTTTCTAACTTCCTCATTGCCTTATTTCAATATCAGTTACATCCCCCAGAGCGAAAATGACAAGGCCAACATCCTTTCTCGTCTGGCCACCTCCGCCGATGGCTTGACGAGAGATGCTTATATTGAATACTTGAAAAGACCCAGCATAGAGGACAGTGAAGAAGTCCTCCCACTCACCCAAGAGCCCACCTGGATGGACGCCTACGTCCGTTATCTCACCAACGGCACTCTCCCTGATGACCGCAACGAAGCTAGACTACTCAAGTGGAGAGCGTCCAAATTCATCCTCCTCGACGGACGTCTTTACAGAAGGTCGTTCTTCTACCCCCTACTCAAGTGCGTAGGGCCCACCGACGCTGACTACATCCTTAGAGAAATTCATGAAGGCATCTGTGGAAATCACCTGGGGGGCAGATCTTTAGCTCAAAAGGCCCTCCGCCAAGGATACTTCTGGCTTACTATGAAGGAAGATGCAGCTAGATTGGTTCAGAAGTGCGATGGTTGCCAGCGCCACGCACACATCCAACATCAACCATCTGCCCCAATGAGTCCGCTCTCGGCCCCATGGCCTTTTGCCCAATGAGGAATGGACATTCTCGGGCCATTCGCCCCAGCTTCAGGGCAGCGAAGATTTTTGCTAATCGCCATAGATTACTTCACCAAATGGGTTAAGGTCGAAGCGCTGGCCAAGATCACCGAAAGCAAAGTCAAAGCCTTCTTCTGGAAGTCAATCATATGTCGTTTCGGTCTGCCCCACACCCTCGTCATGGACAATGGCCGCCAATTCAACAATGAAGCATTTAAAGCCTTTTGTGGCAAGTTAGGCATTCACCACCGATTCACATCTGTCAGCCATCCTCAAACTAACGGAGAAGCCGAGGTCATGAACCGCACCATCCTTAGAGGACTTCGAACCCAGCTAGATGAGTCCAAAGGTCAACGGGTGGAGGAGCTCCCCAGTGTGATCTGGGCCTACCACACAACCCCCAGAGCCCCGACGGGCGAGACTCCTTTCAGTCTTGCCTTCGGATCCGAAGCCGTCATCCCCATCGAGATCGGTCTGCCCAGTCCACGTGTGGAGTCCTTCAACGAGGAAAACAACTCTGCACTGATACGGGCTAACCTAGACTTCATAGATGAGGCGCACGATCGGGCGAGGCTGCGCATGGTGACCTTTCGTCAGCGTGCGGCCAAATACTACAACGCTCAAGTTCGTCCCAAGGTTTTTCGCCGTGGAGACTTGGTTCTGAGAAAAGCTGAAGTTTCAAAGCCTACAGAGGGGGGCAAGCTATCCCCCAACTGGGAGGGCCCTTATCGCGTCACCGAAACACTTCACTGGGGGGCATATAAATTAGAGGAGCTCGATGGGAAGCCCATTCCACGTACCTGGAATGCACAACCTCCGCCAATATTACCAATGATGTACTCCCAGAAGCATGAGTAATAAAGGAGGCCCCTTCTGATGCCACAGCTTGTTCTCCCTTATGTCCAAGGACCAGGTCTCTCAAAAGGAGCTCACTAGCATCGTGGCCCACGGGACACCACTCGGCCCCGACACGGTGGTGCCCCCGAGTAGGTTAAGACCCTAAAGGCTTCGTAACCAGCTGAGTCGCCACTTGGGCGGCACAAAAATCCCCAAGATGGTTCAAAAGGAGCTCACTGGCATCGTGGCCCATGGGACACCACTCGGCCCCGGCACGGTGGTGCCCCCGAGTAGGTTAAGACCCTAAAGGCTCCGTAACCGGATGAGTCGCCACTTGGGCGGCACACAAACCCCCAAGATGGTTCAAAAGGAGCTCACTGGCATCGCGGCCCATGGGACACTACTCGGCCCCGGCACGGTGGTGCCCCCAAGTAGGTTAAGATCCTAAAGGCTCCGTAACTGGCTGAGTCACCACTTGGGCGGCACACAAACCCCAAGATGGTTCAAAAGGAGCTCACTAGCATCGCAGCCCACGGGATACCACTCGGCCCCGGCACGGCGGTGCCCCCAAGTCGGTTAAGACCATAAAGGCTCCATAACCGGCTGAGTCGCCACTTGGGCGGCACACAAACCCCCAAGATGGTTCAAAAGGAGCTCACTGGCATTGCGGCCCATGGGACACCACTCGGCCCCGGCACGGCGGTGCCCCCGAGTAGGTTAAGACCCTAAAGGCTCCGTAACCTGCTGAGTCGCCACTTGGGCGGCACACAAACCCCCAAGATGGTTCAAAAGGAACTCACCGGCATCTCAGCCCATGGGACACCACTCGTAGCGGTTCACAAACCCTCCGAGTGGTTAAGACCCTAAAGGCTCTGTACCCGGCGAGTCGCCCCTCGCAGCGGTTCCCACACCCCTGAGGCGGTTTAAAAGGAACCTGACGACTCTCAGCTCTCAGGTTACCCTTTGGGGTTCAAAAGGCTTCCAGCAGCCACAACTTACCTCAGCGGTTTCAACTCTGTGTCATCAACCGACGGCCAATCGGCCTCGACGACTCTATTTCTGCTTCGGCAATTTTGTCACGGCCTCAGCGGCTTTATCTTGGCAGCCTCAATCCGGCGGATAGCCATGAAAAGACTTCCAGACTCCGCGTTGGGAGAGGATTGCTAGCTGCCCTCAGCTAGCCAAAGAAGGCATGCAGATGTCCATACAAGGCAGTGCAAGAGGAAAGGGGTTTCCTCACCTAGAAGGAATCATGGTTGAAGTTAACATGAAAGAGCAGATGCCAAGGTAAAAGTTCTACACTCCTTTCGCTTAGCTGATGCGGGGCACGCAAGCTCAAGGAGTGTGGAGGGCATTTGATCGGGCCAGTTGACCCTATGGAGAATAAAGACAATAATTTTTGGATGGCCCACTTTGGCCTCGGCAATCGGCCTCGCCCCGCTCGGCCACCCCAGCTCCAAGGCCGATAGCTCCATGGCCGATAGCTCCATGGCCGACAGCTCCAAGGCCGATAGCTCCAAGGCCGACAGCTCTATGGCCGACAGCTCCAAGGCTGACAGCTCCATGGCCGACAGCCCCAATGACCGACGCCTCCAAGGTTGACACCCGGCACCTCCCAGCGGCCTGGCACTTCCCTAGCCGGCCCCCGGCATGTCCAAGCCAAGCGGCTCGGCACTTTCCTAGCCGGCCCCTGGCGTGTCCAAGCCAAGCAGCCCAGCACTTTCCTAGCCGGCCCCCGGCGTGTCCAAGCTAGGCGGCCCTGGCACCTCCTAGCCGGCCCCGGCGTGTCCAAGCTAGCCGGCCCCGGCACCTTCCTAGCCGGCCCCCTACGTCTCCAAGCTGGCCAGCCCCGGCACTTCCCAGCCGGCCCCGGAACCTCCGGCGTGTCCAAGCCAAGTGGCCCGGCACTTTCCTAACCGGCCCCTGGCGTGTCTAAGCTAGGCAGCCCCGGCACCTCCTAGTCGGCCCCCGGCGTGTCCAAGCTAGCCGGCCCCAGCACCTTCCTAGCCGACCCCCTATCTCCAAGCTGGCCGGCCCCGGCACCTCCCAGTTGGCCCCGGCATCTTCCTAGCCGGCCCCCTACGTCTCCAAGCTAGGCGGCCCCGGCACTTCCAGCCGGGCTCGGCACCTCCCAGCCGACCCCGGCATCTTCCTAGCTGGCCCCCTACGTCTCCAAGCTAGGCGGCTCCGGCACCTCCCAGTCGGCCCCGGCACTTTCCTAGCCGGCCCCCGGCGTGTCCAAGTTGGCTGGCCCCAACCCTTCCTGGTCGGCCCTGGTATCTCCAAGCCCGCCGAGTCGGCCCCGACCCTTCCTGGTCGGCCCTTCTCGGCCCCGACGTCTCCAAGCCCACCGAGTCGGTCCCGGCATCTCCGAGTTCTCCAAGCCCGCCGAGTCAGCCCCGGCCATTCCTGGCCGGCCCCTCTCGGCCCCGGCATCTCCGAGTTCTCCAAGCCCGCCGAGTCGGCCCCGGCCATTCCTGGCCAGCCCCTCTCTGCCCCGGCGTCTCCAAGCCCACCGAGTCGGCCCCGACCCTTCCTGGTCGGCCCCTCTCGGCCCCAGCATCTCTGAGTTCTCCAAGCCCGCCGAGTCGGCCCCGGCCATTCCTGGCCGGCCCCTCTCGGCCCCGGTGTCTCCAAACCTGCCAAGTCGGCCCTGGCCGCCCCTGGCCAGCCGGGTCCAGCCTCGACTCTCCCGGGAGGATCAAGGTGTCCCAGTTCTCCCCAGCATGGCCCAAGCAGTTCAAGAAACCGCCTCTCTGACTCGCGCCGCCTGACAATGTCAGGTCCACCTACTGCTGGCCACGTTGTTGATGGGACTAGACCCAACTACCCAACAGCCCCGCTGGCTAATGGGACTTAGCCCACCAACCGCCGCTTTCTTCCTTTCTGATGGGACAGGACCCACCAACCAGCGTTGATTCACGCACCTCCTAAGAACTCCGCAGACATTCCCTCCTCACGAAATCCCACATGATCATGCCAGGGTCAACCCCCATAAAAGGTGAATCCAGCCAGTAAACAGGTATGCGCGATAATCCCCAAAATCGCTGCCTTAGCATTCAGGAAGGAATCCCTCCTCCCTGAGACCTCCTTTTTCATACTAAAAAGGGCTCACTCTAGCCCCTCTTGAGCTATGACCTCAGTTGCTAACTTGGGCGTCGGAGGGTCCCACTGGAGAACCCTCTCCGGTCCTGGGACTTTTCTGCAGGTAATCTGGCTAAGAAGAGCTTGGAGAAGCATTCCGTTCCCGACGTCCAGGATAGGTGATTGAGCGTCATCAGAATGCATGCCGCCCAAGAAGAATTAGTCCAAGACTTGGTGATGCGCAGTGACCATCAACAGGCTGAGCAATCTGAGAACATTTCTGGCATTTTGGAGAGGATTCAAGGGTTGGAAGAGGAGGTGAAGTTGCTAAGGAAGGCACTGGTCAATGGGGCTGGGCCATCTTCATCTACAGATCAGCCGTCCAAAGTGAAGGTTCCTGATCCAAAGGTTTTCAATGGGAATCGGGATGCCAAAAGACTTAGAAAACTTCATTTGGGATCTGGAAAATTATTTCAAAGCCATGGGAATTTCTGAGATGAATCAAGTCAATCTTGCAATGATTTATCTTGGAGATGATGCCAAACTTTGGTGGAGAACCTGGGTGTTGGATGATTTGAGCTCGGGTAGGCCTAAGATTGAATCTTGAGAGCAACTGAAAAGAGAACTCAGGGAGCAGTTCTTGCCTTGCAATGTGGCTTGAATTGCAAGGGATTCCTTGAAGAAGTTGAGGCAAACCGGTACTATAAGGGAATATGTGAAAGAGTTTAGTTCCCTAATGCTGGACATCACCAACATGAGTGAAGAAGATAAGCTATTCAACTTTCTTTATGGTTTGTAGCCTTAGGCTCAAACAGAATTAAGGCATCAAGGAGTCAAAGATTTGCCATCAGCCATTGCAGCAGCTGAAGTGGAAAAAGAAAGGGGAAGGCAAAGCTGGTTGAGGGGAAAACAACCAGGGATCGGAAGTGGAAAAAGAAAGGTGCAATGGGCAAGGAAAAGAAGGAAGATGATGGTGAAAAGGTGATAGGAAATACAACAAATATTCCTCTAATAAGATCGCTATTAGTACGGCCAAGCATGCAGTTGTGATATAATCAACAAAAAACACACAGAATAATAATAGGAACCAAAATCAAAGAAAACAGCGAGAGACGAGGATTTTACGTGGTTCACCCAAACTGGGCTACGTCCACAGCGGCACAGGATCTGTAAGGCTTCACTAAGAGTTGAATCAAGTACAAGCCCTCAAAAACACTCTCTCTCAGAAACTCTTATGATCTCACTAAAAGATTAAAGAACCCTTTTTCTCTCTCTCTCTGCAGCACACAGAGGTCCTCACTGAGCCTTCAATTTATTTCACACGTTCGTACCTCCCACATGAGATTTTTGTGGCGGGCGGTTGCAGCTGAGATAACGCCTCAAATCCTCCTCCAAAAGCTCCCTTCAGTGACTTTGGATAATGGCCAAAACATCCTCAACTAACTCCCCAAAATATATCAAAATCTCATGTTTGTTACTTTTGGATAATGACCAAAACATCCTCAACTAACTCCCCAAAATCTATCCAAATCTCATGTTTGTTACTTTTGGATAATGACTGATTTGTCAAATCCTTTGTGAACTCTGATTTGGGGCTTCCTCTTGATAAAATTAATCTCCATCCATAACAATCTCTCACTTGGAGATTAATGACATCACTCTTAGATCTACCTTCTTTCTCTATGCCGCGCTCTCCTGATCTATCTTTTGGAAAGCTTCACCAAGTTGCAACAAAGACTCAACTTGTCTCTGCTCACAACCTTGGTGAACATATCTGCAGGGTTTTTAGCTCCATCAATTTTCTCCAGCTTCAACTGCTCTTCATCCAATGCACTGCGTATGAAATGATACCTAAGCTGAATGTGCTTGGTTCTTGCATAAAATGCTGGATTCCTTGCCAAGTGAACTGCGCTCTGGCTGTCGCTCCATAATGTATTACACTCATGCTCCTTGCCGAGCTCCTCCATCAACCTCTGTAACCATATCATCTCTTTACTAGCTTCAGTGATCGCCACATACTCAGCTTCTGTAGTTCACAATGCCACTATCTTCTGCAACTGAGATACCCAGCTCACTGCTGTATCACCGACAATGAAAACATAACCAGTGGTGCTCCTCCCACTGTCTCTATCACCGGAGTGATCGGCATCTACAAATCCCTGTACTTGAAGACTATCACCTCCATAGCACAAACTGTAAGTTGATGTACCCCTGAGATATCTCAAGATCCACTTCACTTCATTCCAGTGCTCCTTGCCTGGATTCTACATGTACCTGCTGATTGCTCCCACTGCTTGTGTGATATCTGGTCTTGTGCAAACCATTGCATACATTAGACTTCCCACGGCTGAGGCATATGGAACTCTAATCATCTTATCCCTTGCCTTCTGAGTTGTTGGACACAACTGCTTGCTGAGCTTGAAGTGTGCTGCCAAAGGTATTGACACTGCCTTTGCATTCTCCATATGGAACCTCTTCAGTACCTTCTCTACATAGTCCTCCTGAGATAGCCACAGCTTCCGTTGCTTCCTATCTCTATTGATCCTTATGCCAAGAATCTGCTTCGCCTCTCCCAAATCCTTCATTAAGAACTTCTTTGCCATCAATTTCTTGAGCTCTTCTATCTTCCTCATGCTGAAACCTGCTACAATAATAAACCCATTTGTAATGTACCTCTAAAAGTACACATAATGATCTGACTAGCATCTGGTGAAGCCTTTCTCTAGCATGAAATTGTCAAACTTGAGGTACCATTGCCGCAGAACCTGCTTCAGACCATATAAACTTTTCTTCAATCTGCAGACCATGTCATCCTTTCCCTTGACCTGAAAACCTTCTGGCTGGTGCATGTACAGCTCCTCCAAATCTCCATGAAGAAATACTGTCTTCACATCTAACTGCTCTAGATGAAGATCCTCCACTGCTACCATGCTCAGAATCACCCTGATGGATGTCATCTTGACTACTAGGGAAAAGATCTCCTGGAAGTCAATTTCCTCTTTCTGTGCATAACCCTTGACAACTAACCTTGCCTTGTATCTCTTGGAACCATCGAACTCATTCTTCATCTTGTACACCCATTTGTTAAACAGAGCTTTCTTGCCAGCGGGTAACTTCACAAGATCCCAAGTCTTGTTTTGCTTTAAAGAGTCCATCTCCTCTTTCATAGTCAACTCCCACTTGACCTTAGCTTCATCCTGCATGGCTTCAACAAAACATTTTGGCTCTCCAGAATCTGTGTACAAAACATAATCATTAGCAGAATACCTATGTGATGGCCTGGTAACCCTCGTGGTCCTCCTCAACTATGGGGATACCGACTGAGGTACCGGTGTATGCATGTGGCTGTCTATTTCAACCACATCTTCCTCCTCCATATCCTCGGAGTTTCCACCTTTAGTTTGCACTCGGGGAATTTCTCCATCTCTGACAGGATCGAGTTCTATAAACTCTTATTTCTTTTCTTCCACTGCATCCTTCCTGTCTTTGTAAGTATGCTCTTCATCAAATACCACATTTCTGCTCCAAATGATCTTATTGTTCTGAAAATCCCAGAGCTTATAGCCATACTCATCGCCACCATATCCAATGAAAATACACTTTGTAGACTTGGAGTCTAACTTACTCTTCTCTTTCTCAATCAGAGAATAAGCAATGCAGCCAAATACTTTAAGAAAAGAAAGTTTTACCTGTTTTCTTGTCTAAACCTCCTCTGGAATCCCACCATCCAATGCACTGGATGGACTCCTGTTGATCAAATACACTGCGGCGTCCAGTGCTGCCGCTCAAAAATATGTTGGTAGACCTGAGTCAAACCTCATACTCCTCTCTCTCTCAAGAATGGTCATGTTCATTCTTTCTACCACACCATTCTGCTCTGGTGTCCCTGGGATGGTCTTGATCCTTCTGATTCCATGCTCTGCGCAGTAGACATCAAACTCTCTGCTACAGTATTCACCACCGTTATCTGTCTTGAGACACTTAAGACTTGCTCCAGTCTGGCTTTCACATATGACTCTCCATCTCTTGAAGATGCCAAAAACCTCAGACTTTTCCTTCATAGCAAACACCCAGACTTTCCTGCTGAAATCATCTATAAACGTGACAAAGTACTTATTGCCCGCATATGATGCCATTGGTGCTGGACCCCAGACATCTGAATGAACCAACTCCAACCTTTCAGTCTTCTTCTGAGTTCTTGCTAACTGAAAACTCACTGTTTTCTGCTACCATAGATACACTCTTTACAAAACTCTAAATTCACCTTCTTTAGCCCAGGTAGAAGCTCTCCTGTGTAGAATATTCAAGTTCTTCTCACTAAGATGACCGAGCCTCCTGTGCCATAATGCAGTCACTGTACCCGTGTCTCCTGCTGCCACTGAAACTGAACTCTCACTGTCTACCAAGAAGTAGAGAGTGCCTGTCCGCTTTCCTTTGACAACAACCATAGACCCTTTAGTAATTTTTACTGAGAATTACCAAAAACGGATACATAACCCTCAACATCAAGCTGACTGATAGAAATTAGGTTTTTCTTTAACTCTGGGATGTATCTGACTTGTGCAAGTCTCAATTCTCCGCCTGTCACTGGCTTCAGTACAATTGTTCCTCTACCAACAATTCTGCACTGCTGTCCATTGCCAACTGTGACATGACCAAAATCTCCTTGGATAAAATTCGAAAATAGGTGTCTCTTTGAGCTGCAATGGTAAGAAGCCCCTGAGTCTACAAACCACAGATCTGAGTTTGCCCCATCACCAGCTGACAAGCACACATCCTCAAAATTCCACTCAATAGTACTCACAACTTCTATCTTGCTCTCTGCACTTTTTTCCTTCTTCTTACCCCAACAATCCTTGCTCATGTGACCTTTCTTCCCACAGTTCCAACACTTCATGGGAAATCTCCCTTTGGACTTTCCTCTGCTCTTGGACTGGCCTTGCTCTGACTTCTTCCTCTCCTGTGATTTTCCTCTGGTATCCACCATGAGTGCATTACTTGTAGAAGTTCCACCCACAGCCTTTCTTCTCATCTCATCATTCAATATACAACTAACTGCATCATTGAATGTAAGGATACCTGATACTGAGTTGCTGACTGTCATCACAAAATTGTCCCAACTCTCTGACAAGGAACATAAGAAAGAAGCACCCTAAATAAATCATCAAAAGCAACAGAGACCATCTCCAATTGATTAATCATCAAGTTGAACTCGTTCAGATGCTCCGTCACTGAACTATTCTCAGCCATCTTCAAATTGAAGAGCTTTTTCATGAGAAATATCTTGTTTGAGGTGGAAGGTTTTTCATACAGCTTTGTTAAAGCGGTCATCATATCCACGGTGGTCTTTTCCTTTGCAATATTATACGCCACTTGAGGTGTCAACGACAATCTGATCGTGGCCAGGGCTTTCCTATCCAGAATCATCCAATCTGAGTCGCTCATTGAATCTGGCTTCTTTCTCTCTAATGGAAGGTCAAGATCCTTCTGATATAAGTAGTCCTCAATTTGCATCCTCCACCATCCGAAATTGTAATCATTGAATTTCTCAATTTTGATTTTATCTTCTGCCATCTCTTTGTTGATTTGTCCGACCGTAATAATACAAAGAAAACCAATCTCTAATGCCACTTTGATAGGGAATACAACAAATATTCCTCTAATAAGATCGCTATTAGTACGGCCAAGCACGCAGTTGCGATATAATCAACAAAAAATATACAGAATAATAATAGAAACCAAAATCAAAGAAAACAGCGAGAGACGGGGATTTTACGTGGTTCACCCAAACTGGGCTACGTCCATGGCGGCACAGGATCTGTAAGGCTTCACTAAGAGTTGAATCAGGTACAAGCCCTCAAAAATACTCTCTCTCAGAAACTCTTATGATCTCACTAAAAGATTAAAGAACACTTTTTTCTCTCTCTCTGCAGCACACAGATGTCCTCACCGAGCCTTCAATTTATTTCACACGTTCATAACTCCCATACGAGATTTTTGTGGCGGGCGGTTGTAGCTGAGATGACGCCTCAAATCCTCCTCCAAAAGCTCCCTTCGGTGACTTTGGATAATGAACAAAACATCCTCAACTAACTCTCCAAAATCTATCCAAATCTCATGTTTGTTACTTTTGGATAATGACCAAAACATTCTCAACTAACTCCCCAAAATCTATCCAAATCTCATGTTTGTTACTTTTGGATAATGACTGATTTGCTAACTCCTTCGTGAACTTTGATTTGGGGCTTCCTCTTGATGAAATTAATCTCCATCCATAACAAAAGGTGGAACCATAGCCTTCTTTTCAAGGGAAGAAGAACTCCTGGGGTTGCTTCATTTGTGGTGAAGCTCATCAAGCAAGAAATTGTCCAAAAAGGTAGGTTTTGAATGCCTTAGTCTCACAAAAGGAGGAAAGCAAGGTAGAGGAGGAATCTACATCAAGGGTGAGCCCACTTCAATTGGTGAATGCTATTGGAGCCAATATGGAAAAGGTGCCTAAGGACTTTGCTGATTTGATGTATATGAGTGTCAAGATCAATGGTGCATGTGTTAGAGCCATGATGGATTCGGGTGCTACTAACAACTTCATGTCTCAAAGGGAGGCTGAGAGGTTGAAGCTCAAGGTGGTGCAGAATTCCAGCAAGGTAAAAGCTGTGAATTTGGGAGTTATGCCGGTCCATGGCTGTGCCAACATGGTCTTGGAGGTGGGCAGCTGGAAGAAGTCTTGCAATTTGATGATTGTTCCCTTAGATGACTTTGATCTGATTTTGGGAATGGAGTTTTTCATCCATGCAAAGGTTTCATTTATTCCTCATTTGAAAGGCATGTTGGTGGAAGATGAAGGGTCTTCATGTTTTGTAAGGGCTGAAAGTTCTAATCCAAGTGAGAAAGGATTGATGGTTTCAGCTAAGCAAGCTAACAAGGGGCTGAAAGGAGGAGAAGGAACCTGTGTTGCAGCAATAAGAAAGGTGGAGGATGATGTTGAGGTTCTAAGGAGAATCATTGGCTATCAGGTTGAGTTGATGGCGGGGACCTTGCCACCTAAGCAAACACCTTGTCAAAAGGTTCCTAGTGAGTTGAAGGAGCCAAGGAAGCAAATGGATGAGTTGCTGAAGTGTTTGGACATGCGCAGCCAAGGGGCACACGCATTTTCAGCAACCGAGAGCATGCAGCCAGGGGGTGTGATGCGCGCATATCCATCAGCAGGGCACGCACTGCAAATGGTGCAAAGCGCGTGTGCTTCCAAGGGGTTTGATGCATGCAGCCAGGAGCGCGGCGGGTGCCTTTATTGTAGCCGAGTGTGCGCAGCAAGAGAGTGCAGTGCACGCACTGTTTGATGGACATTGAGTGCGCAAGGAGTATGGGTGGAGCGCACAGATCCCATGCACAGCAAGTGCAGATTTCAGGCACAGTGCAGGGCAGCAGCCGGAGTTACTTGGAAACGGGCAGCAAATTGGTAAAGGTTTGAGGAGCAAGTGTGGCAATACTTGCGAAGGGCACCGATGAGGGCATCGGTCTCCTCCACCCGAGGAGAAATGTTACCATCTTGACATCGCGCATGGTGCATGCACCCGCAGGGCCGAGTGTGAGTGAGGTTGGGCACGGCGTGGGCCGAGCCAGGCATTTGGTTGGGCGCCGAATTGGGCGAGTACTGGGGTCAACAAGGCATGAGCCAAGTGTTCTGCAGAGTGGCTGGACCAGTGCGGCATGTCATGAGGGCGCATAGGCCAGGAGGGCGTGCAGCATGGTGATGCGCACAGGAGCAGGATGGTGCACAGGGAGCGCAAGATCGGGCGGAGCATAGGCGACGCGTGCGCATGAGAGATCGAGGTTCGTGGACTCAGATGGGATGCAACGCAAGCAAGCGAGCCAGGCGAGCGGGCACACAGATCGAACGCGATAAGCATGGGCGCGCACGAGACTGGATGTTATGTATGCCGAGCGCGAGTGCAGAGGTGACGTAGTGCGCGGGGCACTGCACATTGCGTGCAGGCATGCTAGTGGGTAAGCAGCGTGGCGAGGCGGACCAAGATGGTGCACGGACGTGCGGAGTTCAGGCAGGCAGCGCATGGCCAAGGCAAGATCGAGGCGAGCGGAGCCGAGTCTGGGCGCACGCAGTAGTGCGCGCAAGGCTGATTGGCGGGCACACGTGGCGGAGCTTGGTTGGGTAATTGCTAACAACCTAACTAACTTGGATTGGGGTTTAAATACCCTTGGCCAAGCTGGGCGCAGGGCATTCAGCTAGGAGAAAGGTGGGAGAAAGGTGGGAGATCAGGAGAGGGCCAAGAGACCAAAGTGTGTGAAGGCTTTGGGGAGGCTGAGTGGTGCATGTGCTGTAGTGGCCTTAACTGGTTATAAACCATACAACCAACTTCTAATTTTTCGATGTGGGACTATTGGGAGGGGCATCACAATCTATCCCCTTTACAGAGGCGACATCCTCGTCGCTAGGGGCATATGATCATAACCACCAAGTAGGCAGGATTCTAGAGGTGGCCCTCATAGGTTCAAGAGGTGGCTCCCATCAATGTAGCACTTTGCCCTGTGGCCCCCATAGGTTCAAGAAGTGGCTCCCATCGATGTAGCACTTTGCCAACGATCCGAGCCCGCAGCACCTACAAGCTCGTTTCGTTACAAGAAAGCAAGATGGATAAGGTTCACACCAACTTGGGCCACCACAGCCCAAAAAGGAATCCAATTGGGACTTATCTATTTTCGTAACCGGTTATAAACCATACAACCAACTCTTAATTTTTCGATGTGAAACTATTGGGAGGGGCATTACACCATCGCACCCGCCATTAATTATCAGCAGGAAATATGGTAAAACCCGATTTGTTTTGAAGCCAAGGTTCGCGAAAACTACTGCACCAATCATCCTTAGTAGGAAGCATTGTAAAACTTATGTTTTATTCTTTGTTAAGATCCCAGTTTGCATGAATATTTGAACACCTTCCAAAATAATATACCGCGAAATCCCAGTACTATTATCACAACTGATATAAAATTGATGAAATTAAGATAACAATTGATATGGCATACTCAAATCGTCAATATTTATCAATCACTTTTTATATTTTTTCACGGTCATGCTTAAATATAGTTCTTACTTTTTTGATTTGCCATTCTGATTACAATTTCAACATCTTGGCTCAAAAAGTATTGACCAACATTTTCTAGAATCTTCATCCCCTCCAAGTTCTCCCATTTCTCATACAGTGATGGATTACGGTCTTAGATCATCTAGATGTGATCTTAAATACTTATTAAGATAATTGATATACTAAAACTTTAAAATCTTATTGAAAGCTTTTTCTGCTTTCTATCATACTTCTGGCTTTATATGAATAGTACCATAAATCGTAAAAAGTTTAAGCATAACGACATTGAGTGAGGATCTGAAAACGGTCTTCAATGGATGAAATTAAAACTTGATTTTGAAAAAATAAAAAAGCAATAATTTTCATTACCATCAACAGTGTTGACAAAGGAACTACATAGAGCCTATGAAGATTTTCTGGTTGAAGCTTTTTCCTCTTTGAAAAACGTGAAGACAAAGCATGTTTCAAAGAGGTGGCAAGCACCTGCCACAACTAATATTCATTCTCATAAAATACTTTGAAACCGCTTATGGAACACATCTTTAATCTGCAATGGTTGATCCAGTGTAACAGTCGAGCAAAGTTAGCATGCAGGGTTTTTTTTCTTAGATCTTGAAGTAAAATAAAAATCATGCATTAACTTAATTTTTTTTTTATTTCCTAATCTATAATATGGAAAAGTAAAAATAAATCTCTAATACAAAAAAAAAAAAAAGGAGGACAGAGATTGGAGTCCTGACCAGCCCCTACAGCCACCAGCAATAACTGGTGGTATCCAGGACCATCAAAGATGGTCCTTTTTCTTTCGAGTTTTAAAAACACAAAGTTTGATTCTGCCTTTTTCCAAGGCGATCATTGATCTTATTTTATATTTCCTCCTCTCCTTCCCGCACCTCAAGGTGAGAGAGAGAGAACTACTAGGAAAGTGACGTCAAGATGAAGCAATTCTCATTATAAAATATTGCTGAGCCATAGTGTTAGTGTTACAGTAAAGTTACCTTACCGTAAAAAAATAACGAAGGTTAGATTTTATAATAATAAGAGCCACATACATTGGGCCATCTTTTTTTTATAAAAATTTTATAAAAGTGTCGGATGGTTTAATATATCTTAATGGATTTTATGATTCATTAGAGAAGAACGTGGAACTTTGTTAATATGGGGAGTAGGAGATCATAACTAGCGAAGGTGGTGTTCAATTTTGTGCTTTTTTCCCCGCTAGAATGAAAGGAGAGTTCAGAGAAGTGAAGTCAAAGGCATCTTTTAATGTACTCTTGTTTTTTGGCATAATTTTTAAAGTACTCTAATATCCAAGAAAGGACTCTCTGCGTCAATCGATCATGCATGGCCGCACGCTCGAAATGCATTCCCTATGATATGCACACGAAAGATTTAGTGGGTTAATAACTGATAATTTTACATTTGGCAATAAATCCTACGAGTTGAATCAATCCCTTCTCGCCCGGTTACACATTATTCTAATTTTAAGGATGGCTAATTCCTGCTAGCAGGAGGATGTGTGGTTGATGATAACCTATCTTACTAATCAGGTATTATTATGCTTGACAATTAAACTCGATAATTTAGATGATGATATTTGATTATCCATAACCTAGAATTATCATAAATTATGATATTTTAATTGTTTTAAAATAATATTAGAAATATCATATTATATTCCCAATATCTCTTATGCTCTCTCATCGTCTTTGTCCTGGCCCTCAGTCGCATTCTCTCTAGAAGTATGTATGTTCTCTTTTCCTCATCCGTTCTCTTTCCCTCCTACCTCTACGATTTCTACTCCCTCCTTCCTTCACCATTCTTGAATTTGGGGTCTTGCCACCCCCTCTAATGGTGGATCTATAGATCTCTCTCCCTCTCAACTCAACTCAACTCATCTAAGCCTTTTCCCAACTACATAGGACCAGCTATTCATGTTTTAAAGGTTCTGATAAAATTTTACGCTGGCTATCAGCTACCTAACGCAACCCTCATTCTTTATCCAGGCTTGAGATCGGCCTTGACAGAGTTATCTCTCTCCCTCTCTTTCATATATTTAAAACAAAATTCTAGCCATAATATTGAAGATTTTAGGCTTCAGCAGGAACATTTCATGGACCTGCATTGCTTCACTACAGTAACAAAGTAAAAGGAAAAGCAACATATTCCACTCTTCTTACCTGTTCTGTTTTTGTTTTTGTTTTTCTTTGGTCCAGTTTTCCCACTTATTATCCACTGTTTCTTGTGTGATTTTCTTAGCGATGGAGAACTGGATCATTCCACAAGTGTTCTCTTTCTACTTTAGATGAATTTCACTACTTTCAAATCTATCTTCAAAACATACCTTCCTTGCAAGCTCTCTTGCACGCCACCAGGGTTTGATTGTAATAAACATGAATTAGAAATGTTAAGTCACATCAACAAATCTTTCACGTAAAATTAGGACTGAAGAAGTACATAGAATTTTCGCCACCAGGATTTATTTCTCAAAAAAACAGAATAAAATAGAAGATACCAATCGCACATGCCTCGCATAAACAAATAGTTATTCTCGGAAGAATATCGTGGCTATAGAGGTAATTGCAATGGAACACCAAAGCCCTCAGCCATAGGTGGAGTTTAGTTCATCCGAGTTCCAGACTATGTGAGTAAATTTCATAGCTTACATCAAGTATACTCCCAGCCATTGCAATTACTACAGAGACCTCAGCATAACTGGCCTATATTTATTGATCCCAAACACCCTTTTTTCATACAACTGAAGACACCAAATCAGTATACAATGCCTCTAATGAAACTTACAACTCTATGCAGGAGAATCACCACTGCAGGGTATCTATATGCTTTCTTTCCCTATAGATTGTAGTATAAGATAGAAGACCATCGGAATCTGCTGTGCCGTCTGACTACCTTGGCTCAGTGTTTTGAGAACATCCCCTGAGTTAAGGAAGAGAAATCATAATCACTCAGTGATTGGTTGGGAGTCGTAGAAGGGGAAGAAGACGCAGAGTTTCTGCTCCTGCCAGCTGTGGTTGCTCCATTAATAGGTGCAGGTGATCCAGCAGCATGCATGCTGCAAGAGAGTATCTTTAGACAAGTATAATCTCATGCTAACTGCTCTTTTGGTAATAATTTAATATTTGGAAGAACAAATACAAATGATTTTGATAATGTTGTTTAGAAACTTCAATTTTCAAGAACTTTTACTCACTTTAGTTATACTGTCTTTTCAGCAGCATATCATGAACATTATTTAGTTTTGGTTCTCGCAACTTCCTAGCGACGAATTAATCAGTTTATTTGTTATGGACTCAAAAATTAGCCTGAAGTATGCAAATTGATTAGGAGGATAAATCATGTTTGCAGGTCCTAGATCGCTTTTGCATTAAAGAGACCTTAATTTTAGATTTTAAGGGTTCATAATATATCCAATGTTGCCTAGGAATTGTTGGCATTTACTTGGCCTGCATAAGTGCAAAAGGATAAGTATGAAGAATTATAAAATGATTTTCTTCTTTTGTTATTTTGCATAGTGAATAACAATTTTCACAGCTGGGTGAATTCCAGCTTACTCTTATTTTCTTACTCACTTCCTTCCAATTATTCTTCCTTTTTTTATTTCAGCTCATTGCTTTTTAACATAACCCTTCAGTAGACTGCACCACTTTTGTGTCAAATCCTCCTGCCAAACAAACTGACAGCAGTCTACAAGGAAATATTATGCCAAATTAGATTAGGATGCATCATAACCATGGCAAGAGAATTCAGAAAATTTATGACAGGCTTCAATAAGAGGAAAAACTGGTTGGATATTTTTCAGGAGGGGATATTTATTCAAAAAAGATTTTCAGGAGGGGATAAGTTTAATGCCAGATAATTTCATTAAAGATATTATAAATCCACATTCAAATCCTCAATTTTTTATAGCCCCCACATTATGCCTGAGCTCAGAAGTAACCCAAATCACACATGCAATGGTGTTTACCAACACCTAAAGTTTAAATTAGCCTGAGCATCAGTAGGAGAAAGAAAATATGATTGAAAACTGAATAGAACGGAGAAAAAGGATTCATATAACCGATCCCAACTAGTTTCAGATCAAGGCTTTGTTGTTGTTTTGTATCAGTAGGAGAACACCAAAGTCCAGCAATAAGAAGGATGTGACATGAATAAAAAAGATTAAAATTGAAGTGCTAGGTGGATGCCTACCTAGATGTAGGAAGAGGACCAAAATTGCCAGATGGATGTGCCTGGCTGGTGTTTCCAATCTTCCATAATAAAGAAGGAAACAAGTTAGAATCACAGATTTGCAACATCCTGAGTAAGCAGCATTGAATGTAAGAGCATTTTTTAGGTGAGTATTTAAGAGCAGTACCTGACTGGCAATGTTGGCGTTCTGCTGTCCAGCTAGAGGTGGCATGCCAGGAATGTGATAACCAAGATTTGGCCAATTTGGGCTGGGAAATTTCCATTCGGTGCATGTGAATCAGTACCTCTTGTTTGATGAGTTTGGACAGGAAATATTGGAGGTGCACTGCCAGATTTGGTTGCCGCCATGAGAAGAGCCTGCTGCTGGGACAGGAAAGCAAGCTGCTGTTGATGAACGGCATATGGCGACACCATATTGGACTGCAATATATCAACACAGAGGTGAGACCATTAAACCTTTTTTTCCTCATCAATGAAGCCCAGTTAAAGTTTCACATAATGATACAGTAAAATGCACAGCGAAGTAGTTTTATTGTGACTTTCAGCTCTTCTATATGAGGTGATATCTCATAAGCTTAAAAAGGGTACCCATGCAGCACTAGTCAAAAATTACATATATCCCAGCTACACAGGTTACTGCTATCAACTAATTTTTGGATTGGATAGGAAAAGAACTAAAAATATATTCATATATTTTCATTTAAATTAATTTGATAACCAAAATTATGGAGTTTCTGCAAATAACCCTACTTATTTCACAATATTGCTGAAACATGCCATTTCCTTCATGATCAACCTTGTCAAAGAGGCTCATGATATCATTTTTCACATTTGTCTGGGATTTCTCTGGAGCTGAGGGCAGTGTTGCTGATGCTGGCTCTTTAAATAGGTCATCAATCCCTGATGTAGATTGACTCTTTCCAACAGGCTTTGTAGTGCTATTTTCCTCTGAAGCCAAAGGCAGTGTAACTGATGGGGAGTCTTTAAATAGGTCCACAATTGCCGATGCAGATTGACTTCTACGTTCAACAGCTTTCACAGCATTGCTTTTCTCTGGATCTGAAGGCAATGTAGCTGATGGCAAACCTTTAAACAGATCCTCGATTCCTGATGCAGATTGGCTCTTGCTTTCAACAGTTTCTATGGTATTGTTTTTTCTGTGGCACTGGTTGTCTCTGCAGCTGCAAGATTTAAGAATTAACAAATTGTGAGAACGCATCAATTACAACTTGTATTCAGCACGTGAGATATCTGTGCAGGTCATAAGGGACAATATTATCATTTCTCCAATCTCTTAGGCTCATGCCCCTCATCTGATTTATTATCAAGAGAAGCATCTGCAGTATATGGAGAGAAGCATTACTCAAGATCTTTAAAAAATATATATATAACTTAAAAAATTGCATGAATGTTTTGGAGTTCAGAAGCATGCCGGGACTTCAAGGCATTTTGCATTATATTGAAATTAGCATACCTGTTTCAGTTCTAGCTGAGAGTCATTTAAGATGGTTAGAAACAAGAGATTCAAAATGCTAATCACAAGAAAAAACATGGGTACAGAAATCAATGTCTCAAAGTTGCATTTCAGTGAACTAATGTTGTCCATAGGGAACAAACATGAACTGCAATATATATATATATAAAGCAGTCACAGTCACCATGACTAAGAATGCAATGCAACTTACACTGGAAATTGGCCCATGCATTATCATCAGCTGAAGACAATTCTAACCCATTTTCATTTGGGTTCTCCAATGAAAGCATATTGAAAAGATCAACAGTCTGATCAACTTTTGGAGGTGGGGCAGGTGGAGTATCAACTACTTCAGGAGGTGTCTCGGAAGGCTGTGGAGGACTTAGCAGGATGGTGACTGGTTCTGCTTTTGACTCAGGAGGTCCCTATTTATGAGGCAGCCATAACAGGTAAGAATTATATTTAAACATTCTTTGATTCTTTAATGTAATACTTGAAACCACTTTAAGTGAGGAAAAAAACAAATCTATTTATAAGAGTTCATACAAATGACAGAAACTGCTAAGCAAGAACAAACAATGAAGAAAAAATCCTGCCAATTAAATCAACTGCATCAGGTTACACGGCATAAATTCGCATAAAATATGCATATTCTTCAATATCACAGAATAAAACTATCATTTAGAATGGAGAAAGCATTAAAGAGATCCAATTGCAAGAATTAAGATGTCCAACTGTTGTTGATAACATAAAGAAAACCAAAAAGACTGCACCCACTCCTTGTAACATTCAAAATTCCCAGGCAATAAAAGTACTAGAATCATTTACAGATTATAAAGCTACACTATATTAAGCACTGCCAAAGCCGGTCCTCATGTCAGAGGATTCACATAAGGTTAAGAACCTCTCAAAAAATAAATTGCCAGATAATGAGATATTGATGAATGCTAGGGTCTCCCCTGTTAAGTTTGAAAAAACAAGAGGTATCCTTAAATAAGAATGCTTGCAGAATAAGGATCCACAAAACTGACCCCAACTAGTTGGGACAAGGCTGAATGGTTAGGTTTATATTTATACTGACAAAATACTAAAAAAAGACGATTTGAATTTCAGGAGTAGTCTAGAAATACTTTATTTATCAACATCTGTTTCCACCATACCCTAGAGAGCTAGAGACCCAAATGCAATAATATTATTTTCCCAAATCTGGCAGGGGTCAGCAAAAGTCCTCATGCGTCCGCCACTAAGCTAAAGCAAACAACTGGATGCATTAAATGCCTCAATCCCTTATGACTCAGTATTGTTCTTTTTCTCAAATCTGTGCGAGAGGAGGTGAGGATTTCTTCCCCATTCACTATCATACCAAAAGTCTTCAGATACTAGCGAATAGTGAAATTTCAAGATAATTGAAAAGGGCATGATGGCTTCACCACCGGGGACAACCAGTCCGAACATGAGTTAAGAGCACCTCTCTTAATACCAGATGCTGGTTGCAGATGCAACTCTAGGTGCTCAGACTTTAGGTAAGGTGATTCAATTGCTTCAGTCAGTGGTGGGAAAGCAGGTCTCCCACCCGACACCATATCCCTTTCCACAATGAATTCCTACCTGATTCATTACCTCCGTTAAAGGCAAGTTAGTCTCTCTTTGTTCAGCACAAAAACAAAAAAAAGAAAAGAGAAAAAAAATCTTCTGTTCCTCCGATCAGGCAGGTAGAGGGACCAAAAATGAGTACCTTAAAGAGATCAATAAAAATGAAAGATCCAAGGGAATAAGAAACAATACATCATCTGTTGTTTCATGCTAGAGGGCAAGAAGTCCTTGTGTGCTTATGTCATCCTTTCTCTTCTCATGATCCCCCCACAAATGGTTCACAATATGAATTAAAGAAGAGGCTGTATTCCAATAGTGAGACGCAAACTGGTTACCAAAAAGCTTTTGCCATCTAAATTCCTACATATTTACTCCCAATGTAAACACTCAATGGTAATATTCTGAAATCTTACTAGATCAGTATTGGCCATCGTCCTAATTGAGAAACTTAATGATGCATGATGGCAGCAAAATGGGACAGATTATTAGCAAGAATGAATGATTCCATGATATTTGGCATAATTGATGTAGTTTCATAATTTTCTCTTTATTGATCTTACAAAGGTGACTAACAAGGGAAAGAAAACGAGTGCATGTAGATCAGATAGTTCAGGTGAAAAATGAAGTGAAACCCACCTTATTGAGGAAGGGCAAAAGAAATAGTGCATTAAAGATAAAGTCATCTCTATCTATGATTAGGACACTTAAATTTGAGATTTGTAGAATCCAAAGCAGTGAGAAATTATAACAGAACAAGAGAAGGGAAACCTGCATGTGAACCTTCTGGTAGATTTGGCAATCCTTTTGGGGAGCAACCCCATGTTAGATCTGATCTTGCGTTACCTAGACTCCATATGTCATGGAGTTCTTCACATGATAAATAAAAATCTTCTAATAATTTTTTAATACATATCTCTCCCTCTTGAAAATAGATAATCAATAAAGCACCCAGCTCATCTTTCCTCTTAATCCAATCAAACATAATTAGGACTAACTAATAAGTTTGTGATATTCAACAACTCCTGTTTAAAAATAATCGCAGAAATCCAAACATTTACATTTTTTCCTAAGAAACCCAAATTTAAATTGAAATCAAATCCATCTCTATTACAAAACATTTTCCTCATCTATCAAAATCAATTAGCCAACCTGTTTGTTTCTTTCCTTAAAAAGGAAAAAAAAACAAAATCTTCCATTCATCTCCCTCTTTTCTTTTCAAGAAAACTCATGTTCATCTTCCACACGTGTCCTAACAAACAATGGCTTATCAACAAGACTTTTTTCTTTCTCAAAACAAAGTCCTGACAGTTTTAAAACTCTAATCCCTAATAATACTAGACTATTTTTTTTCATTTTGATCCAACTACTCTCTCTTTTATACATTAATTGTTACCTGGCCTTTTTACAATGTGGAAAAGAAAATGCTACTCGCACGTACTTCCCATTGAGTCTCTTTATTTCTAGAGAAAAAAAAGGGCAAGTGAACCAAAAGGCAAGGATGAATTTAATAATTTATATAAAAATAAATGGATTACATCAAAAGTACATCTTATATTTTTTTATTTCCCAAAGTTAACACCTTAAAGTTCTTTTTTTTTATCTTATTTCGTTTTGTTCTGTGTTCTACTTTTTTTAAAGCTTGATACCATGTGTTTATCATACTTTTCTGTTAATTTTAATCTTTTAATAATTCTACCTTCTCTTTTTAGTATTTCTCAAGGAAACAACCCATGCCATGCTCAAAATTAGTTGTAGCGCACGGAAACAAAAAGAAGTTTGGTAAAGCTGAATAAGTTTGTAAGTTGACTAGACACAACTTAATATAACATCTAGGCATGTAGGTTTGGTATGAATATATAATTGAGATCCAAAAACTGTAACCAGATCAGTTGCAGATCTGTCATGACTAAACATGAATAAATGGACCACAGTATTAGTTCAACTATTTGGTTCTGACCTATTTAATTCAAAATTCATGTCAACTCAACCCAAAAAGAAAAAGGGTGAATTATCCCTAGAATGCAACAGATGAGAGCTTATACATTATACACAGAATTATAGACAGTATTTAAAATATAAAACTATGTTATTAACTTTTTCATCCAACTTTGAGCTAAAAAGTTTGATAGAGAATAAGTCTCTTACTAATTCAATGACCAATCTAACATAGAAAGATCTACATAAGTTGATTACACATTTTTTCTTAATTTAATCACCATAAGTTTGATGTTCGATCGCATTGATCAGCCAATTGCAATCTACTGGATATATCAAAGATCTGTTTCCATTGATTCAGTTGCCTCTCATACGCCATGATATTTTCTTCCTTCCTTTTATATCAATTTCATTTGACCCATCTCATGTCTTGCTTTATCATGTGTAATCAGTCCTTCCATAAATAGCTCACCCGACCATTGTGGTTTGGGTGCTCCATTGCATGCTGACAAAGCAGTGCATGAATAGAATTGATTTATGTTTACCCATCTGAGCACTAGCTGTTATGCCAATATCTGAAGGAACACATAGAACAAGGTGTGCATGGACCCCTGAATAATATTTTTAATCTACCCCCAGTTTCCTTGCCAAATTGAGTTTCATCTTTTTAAATATTTATAATGCCAGATTTCCTGTCTATTTGCACATTCTCGAAATTGGATAGCTCATACTGCTATTCTTTCTTCCACTTGCAACCCATCATCTCTATGTCCAATTGTACTTGGAAATCTTAGCTAATTAAACCATTCATTGGTGCTCTCTCTCTCTCTCTCTCTCTCTCTCTCTCTCTCACCCCAGTCCATGCACCAAGTAATGCATTTCTCTCTCCATCTCTCTGCATCATATTGTCTCATTTCTGCAGTAGAGTACCTGTAACTTGGGCGATGCAATTGACCCTTGCACGAAATTAATAGGCATCTCTAAATATCACAAGAGAGAATGTATGTGTAAGGTGCATGGCAGATCCAAAAGAAATTTAGAAGGCCATATTTCCTTTTGATTTTTCTAAGAAAATTCTTTTCGATTTTAATGGCCGAGTCCAGGTTTCACCTAATTCAATGTATTTTAGATTTTATACACATCAACAACTCCAAGTTGCATAAAATCTGGTACTTTAAGTATTTTAATCAATTTATTTATCCTTTTTTTTGCATATATACTCCAATAAAATGTTCTCTTTGGGCATTTACCCATGAAAAATAGACACTTCAATAAATACTCCTCACTCCTCCAACATTTCAGTTACTTTAAGCAATGCTACCCCTGCTATCATAGTTCCCTATGCCTCGTATGTCTAACTTCACTATAAATCGGTCATACAATATCCAGCTGACTTGAACGATGAACCTGCCCTCAAGATTTGAGGGGTATTTCAGGAGGAAATTTTTTTAAAAAAAAATCTGTTGTTATATTATGCAACTGGAAAGTTTTGAAGGAGTATTATAGCAAAAGGTTATTCATGTCAAACTCAATGCTTTTCTTTTAACATGGTTAGGACATGCTTTTGCCACGCATGGTGTTGCTAAAAAACCTGACTAGCAAGGGAATGCATGCATATCAATTCTATTGGTCAAGTGCATAAAGAAGACAATTTTGCATGAGTGCATAAGGAAAAAAAGAAAAATCTTATTTATGATATTTATATCACTTTATCCAACTCAAATTAAAAATGACATATTTTCTCCTCTACATAAACACTACAGCCTTGTTCTTTGAAAGGTATTAGAATTACTCGAAAATCCATATTTTTTAAGTGTTACCCAAACAACACTTAGATAGAAAAATAAATATTCTTTTGTACATTGAAAAGTGACTCTGATATCTATCACCCACATTCTTTTATATTCTAACTTTTTGAATAAATTACTAAGATCTATTCTTCTTTTCATAATATGCTTTATACTACTGAATCCACTTTGCATGCTAATTATATACTACCTCTCTGTGATTGAAGTTTAATTTTCTCTTACCAAACTATATTTCAATCATACTAATATATACATTAATCATATTTTTAAAATAAAAATAAATTTTAATAATTACTATTTACTAATTCAATAAGAGTATTATATTCTTTTATAAAACATAGATTATATCAAAAAGATGTTTTTATTTTAATTATAGAATCTTTCACAAATGTTGTATTCTTATTTTTTCTTTCCAAAATGCATCAAGAGTAAAAGCCAAATGAAAGGAAAAATCGAAGAGTATTAATGGAAAGAAGAATTATAATCGTACAAGGATATTTAAGGCAGATAAAAAAATGTATATATACCTAGTTTATGAGAAACTAATTTAGACATCTTCCAGTTGATTAAGTATTACTCCAATTTGACAAGTAAATGATAACTTAAGAATGTAACTTATCCTTTTGACTTATTTGATCGAAGCAAAAGAAAATGGATAAATTGATTAACAGAAAAGTTAACCAACTTTCCTATAAAATGCTCCCACTAAAGAACGGAGCCTACATACTAAGCATCAAACCATCATTCAAACTACTTCTCAAATGAAATATAACTTCTTAAAAAACCAAATAAGTACAAAATAGTACATTTCTTAAACTTATGTCTACTCAACATAAATTATAATTTATTTTAACAAAATGAAAGTTAAAATTAAGAACATTTCAAAAACACATTTATTGAAAAATTATTATGATTGCAAATTGTTAACCAATATGGACCAAGTTTTATGTAACTAATATATGCAAATTCTAGATTTTTTTTAATCACAATGTGCATTGCATGCATACATATGCTAATACACAAGAAATTCAACTAAAAGTAGGGCTTAGTTTTCACATTTCCCATGATGTCTGCATCCTCTCCCCTTAAGGTCACTGATCCTCTACCCTCTCCCTCTCTTCCCTTCCCCCTATGAGCCCTCTTTCTACCCGATTCCTGCAGGATATTCCTGCAAGAATACCCAAGCAGGCCCTTAAAAAAAATTTAGCTGTTGAGTTTTTGAAGCATCATTTATGCACATAGATGTTAGCTCCAATATACC
This sequence comes from Calamus simplicifolius, assembly GCA_900491605.1. Classification (NCBI taxonomy): domain Eukaryota; kingdom Viridiplantae; phylum Streptophyta; class Magnoliopsida; order Arecales; family Arecaceae; genus Calamus; species Calamus simplicifolius. The sequence continues at coordinate 954,490 of UESW01004322.1, read as the reverse complement.
ATTTAGGTCAATGGGATAAAATCATCAAACATTTGCATTTGGGGTATGAAAGCAATGAGAAGTGAAAACTGAGAACACAACAGCACCTTTTGCTGTGTGAATACAGCCAGTTACTCAGATGCTTTCCAGGAGAAAATTAAAGGGAAAGGAATACTATGGTCTTGTCAAATGTATGTGGATTTTGCATGGTTTATCTCTAAGGTTTTAATTAAAAGTCGGAGCTGCTGGCCAACAGTATCTATTTGAAAAGGCAGTGCAACTAGTTCTTCCAAAAAAGAGTTACATTTTGAGGGAAAGCTGCTGAACTAAAGCACCATAAACTAAATCACCATACTGCAAATTGAGAATAAAAATGCAATTTTGATGCTTTACATTAACAGGCATTTGGCCTTGTAATATTGGACCTAACACCTAATCTGTACTAAAGTTTAAATGGACATTGATCCAGAAGCAAAAAATCGATATAAGCAAATCCAATAATCTAATTCTAGGTTATTCAACGAAATAGGTCATTTTGATACGCAAGTAGAACAGCACCGCTTGCTAAGCTTATCAGCTGCGAACAAGCTAAAGTTCACATAGGATGCACAGGGATCAACCCAAGACTGGAGTGAATGTCATTACCTCATTGAACGGCTGCAAAAGCCTGATTCCATACGTAACAACAATGAATGGAATTAACTAGATCAGCAATAGGGTAAACTTGATTTGATGAAAGAGGCACGATTACAGAGGGCAAAGGATCAAAATGACAATAGGGACCTGTTTGGGAATTTCCGGATAGATCCAGCTGGATCAACTGCAGATTGATAACACAGTGGGAGAGCAGAAGACAGGGAACCATGGGAGTCTGGAGTGCTGGTGTCCGCAGGACAAGAAGAAAGACTTCTTGAGGTCTCCTCTTTTTTTTGTGTGATCCCATGGGCAGCAGGCTGCAGCAACCCCCAAGCTCTACCTTCCTTCTCTCTCACTCCCTCTCTCCCTTCACCCAGCAGTCCAATCACAACCTATCCTACTGGATCTAGCCAAAAAACTTACAATCATTTAAAACATGATGGTGCCATCTAGAAAAGTCTCTAGACCAATCAAACCATTCTTCTTCAGTACACATCGAGACAAAAATATACTACAAGGTACAAATCCATGATGTCAAAATTGGTTCCAGCATATATTTCAAATCCATCTACAATTAAAAGCAAATTCCTGAGTAGTTCATGATGCTCCACTCAGAAGTCATCTTTCTCCATGCTACATGTAGTGCATGTAGCACATTTTAGTAATGTTATAAGAAAACAAAGTGATCATTGCTGTATACAAACCAAATGCTATTTTAGAGAACATTGATGTAAGGTTTTCATTGTACAACTTTCCTTTTATGCTACGTGCAACCTTCCTTTATGTGCTAAGTCAGGTTAAAGTGCATGACCCTGAGATAGACAGTATTAATATCAACAAGAATTTCATAGCTGTTCTTCCTCCAGCCGTAAGTACTTGGTATGCTCAAGTACTTTACATAGGCAACAACAATGGATGACATTCATTTAAATACAGAATCTTACAATGCGCTGGGAAGCAAATACCAACTTGGAATCATTTATAAACCTTACTTATATTATAATTTAATTATTGAAAAATCTAGTAGCAAATATAAGGTTCTAATGTTCAGGCGAATGCATTTTAAATAAGCATAAGACCTTTTTCAATAACTTTTTGACATTTCAAATCAATACCCATGACGATTGTAATTGTTGCACAAATCAAGATTGAAGTAAATATATCTGCACATATCTGTGGACTGAATTAAAAAAAATATCAAGATTACCGGGCTTGGTATTTTAGGAACCACTAGATTTTCCTTCCTTGTGTTTTGTGGGGGAACTGTATTCTGCTTCTCAGGAGAATTCATATTATTGGCAGATCCATGTGCACCTCTATCACCAGATTTCTGCCTAGATTCAGAATAGTTTCTTCCATCACCTTTGAAATTGATGTTGATTTTTTATCCCGTGGCACCCACCTTTTCTCTTCATATCTGGAAGTTTCATTAGTTTAAGTAGTAAGAATTAATTGAGCTTATAGTAACAAAAATCTTATCAAATTCTGACAAAACAGACACACGTATAGACATATGGAAGTATGTCCACATGCAAAATACAATAGAAATAGGCATACTTTGCACGAATGAAGTTCTCTATTCCAACTCTGTCATAATTTGGCGGTAGTTCTGCTTCCCAGTAGCTATTTGCCTTTTCGTTTCCCATGTCTGAGCACAACCAGAATCCACAAAACATAAGTGATGACAATAAAATGATAGACTACTTGAAGCAACAAATTGAAGAATCAGCTCAAGATATTTACTTTGCATAAATACAACTTGCTCCGGGAGCCATGTATCTAGCGTTGCAGACCTTACCTGCAATAGAATTTAATGAAATGAAGTTAGAAGTGCACATAAACTGGTACAATAACAATAATAATAAAACCTTAATTCCAAACTAATTGAACTCGGTTATATGAATCCTTTTATCCATTCTACTCAATTTAGGACCATATTTTCTATATGATGTGAAGATAGTAAATCTAGCTTTATTACTTTCTTCCATATAATTTTTGATCTATCTCTACCTCTCTTTCATTGCATATATGTTAAATCGCTTCTTCAAATAATTTCACCCCTACACCTAAGTTGTACACACTCAAGCAATTTAAGTTCTCTCTCTCAATTTGTCCTCAATTGATGCCAACTCCACTTTGAATAACTTTATTTCATATTATATCTTTCTTACATTACCATACAACCTTCTCAACATTCTTATTTTAGCCACATTCATTTTATATATATATTTTTTCTAACCACCTAATATTTTATATTATAAAGCATAGCCAATTTTATAGCCAATAAAAAAAATTCAAACTTAACTCACATAATATTCCAATTGAACTTCTTCATGTTATCCAACCTACTTTAATCTTATGAATAATATTATTTTCAATCTTATCTTTCTCATAAATAATCAATCCTAAATATTAAAAATATCAATCTTAGAAATTTCACAATTCTTAATTTTCATATTGTCGTCATCTTTAATTCTAATTTTATTAAATCATATTCTATGTATTCTCTATTTGTCCTACTTAACTTAAAATTCCCATATCCCAATGCACTTCTCTACAATTTTAATTTATGATTAACCTTGCAACTTAGTTTCATCAATAATACTATATCTACAAATGCACGTACCAAAAAATATCATTCTAAATATATCATAACTAGCACAAAAAGGTAAGGATTTAGAGCAAATCCCTAATATAAATCTATTGTAATAGAAAATTCATTAATATTACAACAATAGTTCTTATATTAATAATTGCTTCATCGTATATATCCTTACTTATATTAATATATCTAATGGACACTTCCTTCTTTTCTAATACCCATTATAAAACTTTTCTAAGTATTTTATCATATATTTTTTCTAAAACTATAAAAATCATATGAAATTCTAATCTCTTTTTTTTTAATACTTTTCCATTAACATCCTTAGGAGAAAAATAGCTTAAAAAGTCAAGTTTTTTGACATAAACCAGATTGATTCTCTCATATTTTTGTAACATATCTTAACTTTTGCTCAATCATCTTCTTCCAAAGTATTATAATGTAGCTCATAAATTTAATACCAACAATTTGAATATCACCTTCATTCTTATAAATTGGTATTATAGTACTCTTTCTCTATTCATAATGTATCTTCTCAAACATGAAAATATAAGCCAACTGGAAAACATAAACAGGTAAGACATGAAATATATAAACATAAATGGGTAAGAAGTGGACATAAATTGTTATGAAGTGCACACAAACACTATCCCTAGAAGTCAAGCACATAAACAGATAATGATTCAAAAAAGTTTCATGGACCCAAGAATTAGATCTATATTTCAATTATTGACAATTCCATGGTGGGTTAAGTGGCATGTTACTTTCTAGCATATTTTGTGATTTAAGTTGCTACATATTTATATATATAATGGATCAACAAAGTCATTATCTCAATCAAAAGAAGATTAAAAAAGGAAAAAATAATAGAAGGATAATAATAATAACTTCTCTTAACAGAGATACTTGAGCCTAATTATGCAAGATGATTTAAAGGCAAGTCAACCCTAACCATCTCCATAATCGTAATTAATAGAAGGTAAAACTAGTATTTCGATAAAAGGATGAAGCTTAACCTTCCTTTATTAGACAAAGGCTTCAATTACTTCTCAAAGGTCAGATACATGCAGAAAATACATAAATTGAAGTTAGTTCTTCAGAATTAACATTTGATGCACCATATATAAAGCTTTGAAGGCTAACACCAAAAATATTAGAACTTACTGGGAACTAAAATGATACAACACTTGTTAGGCCAATTAAGATTCATGTCAATGGCATTCATATAAAAAGATGCAATAGGCTTTTAATTCCATCTTCCAACCAATGGTCATTGTATAGGCCAGAATGTTACTACTGGGACATCATACATGACACCATAAAGATGATATTTTACAGCACACAAAAATAAAAATTTGACCAGTAGATTTAGAAAGAATAAAAACAATCATGATCATAGTGCATATCAGTCACAACATGAGCTCGCTGATGCTATGATAAGTTATATTTTAAAAAAAAAAACTTTAATAATTGTGCCCATGGACTATAAACCTTTGTTTACAAAAACTCAACTTGGAAAGAATAATTCTATATCTTTCAACGAAATTGGTCTACCAAAAAATAAAATGTAAATAAAGAATAAAAATAGAATGTAGTTAGGAGCCAATTATAACCTTGGAAATGTGTACCCCCAGACTCCTATGGATCCCAGAACACTGCATGCATATAAAGATACCCATATTTACGCTTGCCCATCGTGGACCTCTGCAAGAAGATCAGACAACATCAGATTCAAACAACAGTCTTATCATAAAAGTATCTCCGATATAATTTATTCCAATGATAATTAGTAACCTAAGAAAGCTTTACCTTATCAACTGAATCAAACAATTGCCTTGTGCCTTGATTGGCAAAAATTACTATAGTTCCATGTATATCATCTCAATATAATAGAACATTTTTCATATTTGGCATCATTAAATTGATGAATTCTTAGTGGCCATTTCAGGAAAAAGCACAGTAGACTTGCCCTAGCCTAAAGAACTGATATAAAAGAAGAAAAACTTATTATTCTGATTTTTTAAAAAATAGTCAACTTGCAAAATGCAAACAACAATAACAACAACAAAGCCATAATTCTAAACTAATTGGGGTTAGCTACGTGAATTCTTTTTCTTCATTTTGCTCAAAAAATAGTCAACTTACAAAAACCAGAATTAGATAGTACAAGTAAAATTTAAAAATATTTATAGCATTTCCAAGCTCAAAATAGTATATGGCTTAAAATGAAGAGCTTTAGAGAGCGGTTATTTATAATGAGGATTTTCTCTTTTTTATTTGGAATAATTGCATAAACAATAGGATATTGACTCACACAACAGCATCTTAAAAGCTCCAACCAGAGGTGTAAAATCTCAGTACTGGTACCTGTCCTGGTCAGGTACCTGTTTGTAAACATATCATGCCACACAACACACAGTATGGTAGTTGGTACAGGCACAGAAGCCAGTCCTTTCTTTCATACCAGTATGAAGGCATGCCAAATACTGGTCTGGTTTGGTATGGAACAGTATTCTAATCCTTGCTCCTAGCAATATCCAAATACTTGTTTAAAGCTCTAGATGAAAAACTAATCAACAATAAAATCTAATTATATATTGATCCTAGACAAACCTGGCTTTGCAGTCAGCACATTCCTTGTTCTCTGGCAGTTTGAGAAGACCCTCCAATATCTGCAAATGAAAGAAGTAGAGCAACTTTATATTTGGACAGGAACTTGGATGGCACCTCAATGCATACAAGATGACAGAGAATCAAGACTTAAAAGAAATAATCCGCTAGTAATGATTAAGCAGTGAATTAGGGGACAAACATGAAATAGGTTTGGTAAAAGAATTATGTGGAGGTTCCAAGCCAAAGAAGGTCAGGGTTATAATTCATCAACCTGCAAAGACTCCACATGTAATTAACCACCAAGTGGGGTGCCTCCAGAACACCAATAGCAACATTCTTGGGAGCTTCTCAGTCATATATTCACCAAGATTTACAATCTTGCTTGTTGCAAAAAATGTGGTGAACAAAGGTTTGTTCGCAACTTATCTGAGTCTCAATTAGCCTGTATAATCTAATAAGGACACCCTAAATCCAAAAGAAGTATGCACCAAGTACATTTAAAAGTACCTTAAGTCTTTAGTTATGTTTGGTCTTCAATCATTAAGGCTAGAAACTCACCGAAAGGACTCAGATGAGAAAAATCAAAGAAAAGAGGTGTGTAGGACATATCTTACATGGCCTGAAAATAACACACTATATCACCAACATTACTATAATAGAGAAAGATTGTCAAGAAAATTTATAAATTTTTTATCAGATGTATTAGATTGGTGCAAAAGCATTAGATAAAATTATCATCTTCATCATTATCATCAAAATTACAATAATGCAGAACTTTCATTCACAAGGTAATTCAGCATCACCTCAAGGCCATTGATACCACACCATCATATGTTGATTGCAATTTTGTGGCCAGTCCGCTTTGTTTGATGTGATTTTAGCCTTCAAATTGCTGGTGTGAGTTCTCTTAAATAAATTTTATATTAGAAATGCCAGCCATCAAAGCAGCTATATTAAATGATATTAACAAATCGTATTAATATTAAATTATTTTAAATGAAAATTTTACAGAAAAAGAAAAATTAGCAACAACTTCTTTCACTGGCTTGAGTCGAAAATATAATACAGTACAACAATTAGCTATTTGATGATACTGAAATACTAATAAGCAGTCAAGGCTGTTTTCTATATGTAAGATAATAACAAATTAATGAAGCACGAATATTAATGGATGTTAAATTGTAACAGTATAGAAATATTTGAAGTTAAAGGATCTAAAGTTGGTTGGACGACAATAAGGAATGGAAATGCAATTCTCATGATCATTCAAATGATAACATGTTTGTTATCAAAAGCATGGCCTAGATATAACTTGAAGCAATTATTTTCAACGTCTAAGATCCACTGTATACATTGGAGATATATCAGAAATATCCAATAAAACACAAGAAAGGAGGATGAAATCAAGGTTTTCTTCGAGGCTCTTACACAACCAACACATGGAAATAAGGATTAAACAATCATGCATGGCATCAAACAAGTGAAGTAGCATTGTAAAGGTCAGCATATTAGTCATTATGAACGGTGAAGACACATTGCATTACCACTGCAAAGATAATATTGTCAAGATGCAACATGTCTTCCCATCGAGGCTTATTGCAACTAAAACTTCAAAAGTGGGTCCCTCATTTCCTTATGGTAAAATCCTAAGATCAAAAATTTTAAAATTTATTCTAATCCACGAATCAAAGAAAACGAAAGCAATGAAGTGAAAAAAAAGGATGAAGAAGTTTGATCTGCAATCCACTAAACAAAAAAGGACCAAGAATTATCAAAGCTCGATTATCCGATCACAAAGATCCGTCATGGTCATAAATCTATTTAAACTATTTATAAGCTTCCGGACTAACAAGGAACCAAAAAGGAATTACAATATATAGGTATGTAACTCAATCCCCTGCTTCTATCCCGCGTTAAGTTCTGTTTATCAAAACAAAAGACATTAATCCGACAGCATCCCACCTAATTAACGTTGTTGCAAGACCATTCTAAAATTTCGCCATATAAAACAAGCAGAGCCAAGAATTGGAAACAGCTATCAGATCCCGCGTTCTCATTGCAAATGGATCAAGGATCGATCTTGTTAATATTTTCGCATTACCAAGATCGGTTATCAGCCTTTTTGGGTACCAGATGAAGAAATTGAGGCAGCATTCCTCCACCTCCAAATCCGCAAAACTTGAACCCGAAAAAACTTAGGCATTAATTGCACGCCCCAATCCCGGATCTACAAAAATTCTACTTGCAGAGCATCAACTCAGCAGATCGAAGGAATAGCTAAAAGGGTCGCATCCTTTTCTCATAAAGAAAAAAAAATACCGCTTAAAGTGATACAAAAGCGGGGAAATCGAAGAAAAGAACGGACCTTTCGGTGTCTCTCATTGAGTTCTTTGGAGACGGAGGCCTTCTCGTTCATCCTGACGCCCTCGTCGATTTCTTAGAGCCTCCCCCAGGATTCCGAACGAGAGTAGATTGGAAAAGGGGGAGAGAAAATTCGGGAGATCCCCCTTCGTCGTCTGTTTACCTCTCTCGCTATCTCTCTCTCTTCCCTGAGGTGGAGCGAGAGTCCGACGAAGAGCCCAAAAAGGGAAAGAAGTTAAATGGTCTCATTTTCCTCATTTAAACTTTTACTACAATTGTTTATTTTTCTCGTAGGATTATAATTGTTTATTACTATGGGTTCATTTCACTCCATTAGCCTGGAATAAGAGAAAAATAAATTCAAAAAAAATAGAGAGAAAAATAGGAGAAAAAAATAAAGTTTATCCAAAGGAGAAAAAAAAATTAAAGAGAAAAAAAAATTAAAGAAAAAAAATATGATGAGCTTCACGTAAAAATTTTCTTTTCAAAACTAAATTTCAAACAAAAAATTTAAAAATATTTTTTTTTTTTTTATTTTGATTCTTTCAAAAAAAATTGATATATTTTTTAATTATTTATAATAAAAACATTATTATCATTATAAATTATTAATTTTTTTTCTTCTCTATTTTTCTTCCACTCATTCAAATAAAAAAGAAAATATTTTCTTTCTACTTTTCTTTTTTCTTTATTTTCTTTCCCTTTTATTTTCTTTCGGGGAGAGAAAATTCGGGATATCCCCCTTGGTCGTCTCCTCTCTCTCTCCCTGAGGTGGGGCGAGAGTCCGAGGAATAGCCCAAAAAGGGGAAGAAGTTAAATGGTCATATTTTCGTCATTTAATTGTTTATTACTATGGGTTCATTTCACTCCATTAGAGCAAAAATGAATTTAAAAAAAATTAGAGATAAAAATAGGAGAAAAATACAGTTTATCTTTGGATGGAGAAAAAGTAAAGAGAAAAAAAAATAAAAAGAAAAATAAAGGAAAAAAATGATGAGCTTCACGTAAAAGTTTTCTTTTCGAAACTGAATTTTGGATAGAAAACTCAAAAGTATTTTTCATTTTTTTCATTCTGATATTAATCCTTCCAAAAAAAAAATGATGCATTTTTTAATTATTTATAATAAGAACATTATTATCATTGTAAATTATCAACTTTTTTACCTCTCTATTTTCCTTCCACTCATCCAAACAAAAGAAAAAATATTTTCTCTCTACTTTTTTTTTCTCCATTTTCTTTCCTTTTTATTTTTTTTTTCTCCTACTTTTTTTCTCCATCCAAACAGAGCATTAATTTTGATCATCTCATGTGAGAAGGGCACACCCGTTCAGATCACAATTAAATCATGTGGATGCTGGCATGTATGTACAGCAAAAATGAAATGCTCTGTTTTTTTAATAAATTTTATGATTTATTATAACTTGTTATAATTTAAAGAACATTAGATTTCTTTTTTAGCCGAAGCACATTAAATGTTTAATATTATCATATTAGAATAACACATACATCACGTTGTATTAATGAAAAATTCTATTCAGCCTACAAGTTTTGCTCAGCAGCCTTCTCATTTTAAAAAAAAAAATTACTCAGTAACCCCCCTAATTCCTAAACTACCCCTTCCCTCTTTGGCCCCCCCCTTGCCCCCCAAATTTCCTCATTGCACCCCCTCATCCGACAGCTTGACTCCTTCCGCTCATCCCCTCGCTCCCTTCTCCTTCCCCAGCATCGGCACCGATAGGCAGCCTCCTCGGCAAGCTCCTTCCCCGGCACCGGCATGCAGCAACCTTCTCGGCACTATCTTAGCCGGCATCGGCACTTATCTTCCCCGGATCCAATGAGTCCCTGGCCTTCACTTCCCTCCCTCACCTCCACCTCCTTCCCTCCCTCCTTCCCTCGTCTCCACCTAACCTCCCTCGCCTGGCCAATCAGTCGACCTCCCTCGCCTCCGCCTGAGCTCTCTATTCGGCCCAAAAGGCCGAACAAATAGGCTCTGTTCGGCCCAAAAAGAGAGGCTTTGTTTGGCCTGCTGGGCCGAACCGATTGTCTTTGTTCGGCCCAAAAGGTCGAACAGAGCATCTTTGTTTGGCCCTCCCAAAAGGCCGAACAGAAAGATGTATGTTCGGCTTGCTGGGCCGAACAGAGTTTTTTAATAGTAAAAATATATTATTAATATATTTTAATAATAAAAAGTTATTATTAAAGAGAGTTATTTTAATATTAAAAAATTATTAAAAATTATTTTATATATCATTTAAAATCTTTTTATCAAATGAGTTTATGTTATTTTTATTAAAATCTTTTTTATTAAAAAATCTTTTTAAGAAATAATAAATATATCATTCACTATTTGATTGCTATTATTACATTATTTTAGCCGTTTTGTGATGAAAATCATGGGGACTAAATAAATTTTTAATATAATAAAAAAATTTAAATCAGCTAAAATAACTTATTTGTTATATAATAATTTGAATAGATACTATTATTATTTTTTATTAAAGTGCAATAATTTCTAACCTACTATGCATGCCATCTTTAAATTCAATTATCTCATCTCATATGACATATGGTAATTAATGCAATATGCAAGATAGATTATTAATACTAAAGTAGATACATGTATGATTTTTTTTAATCTTGCGTATAAATGTTGATTAATGCTATGTTTCAGATATGGATGCTGGTCCCTCACGAGTTAAACCCACAACGTCTGCCAGAAGATGTCATGGCAGGCATGCTGAGTCTAAGGTTCCAGTTGCACCGTCGCCTCCAGCTGAGCTGAGACAATAGACGAGGACATCCCAGCTATGGATGTTGATGATGAAGCGAATGGGCCTTGTCCAGGTGGTCTAGAGGATAAGTCTATCCTTAGTAGTTTCAGAATACATATAGCAGCCTCCATATGGAGGCAACATGTATTGTTTGTTTATTTTTCTATTGTATTTTCTTTAATATATTATTATGATGTTGTTATATAATTTATTCATGTTATCCATTTAGATTTTACAGGAACGAACCCCACTGAAGTGCATAAACCATGCTGCCAAGGTAGGTGAGTAGCAGTGGTGGGCATCAGGGCAATCGAATAGAAGATTTAGAGAAATAGTTCAGTAGTCGGGCCTGGTTGAACTAGTGCACTGCTCTTATCGGTTCACCGATAAGATTCTTGTCTCGGGCTTTGTAGAGAGATGGTAGCCCGAGACGAACACCTTCCATTTTTCCTTTGGCGAGATGATGATCACGTTGAATGACGTTGCCGCCATATTATGTATTAATGTCATAGGTGTCTCAGTGTCTCTGTCATGTGATAGGTGAGTAATCGGGATGCTGAGGACCTACTAGTGGAGCTGTTAGGCGTGTCACAGGTAGACGCACGTTAGGAGGTGCTATCAGTACGCGATAAGGTTAGAGTGGCTGAAGAGTTATTTTCATGCTGTATCTGATAGAGATAGCCACCATAGGATAGAGTATGCAACGTGAGGGTATTTGCTATTTTTATTAGGGTGTACACTCTTTGTTGATAAGAGCGAGACGAGGGTGCCTATATCTTATCTTTCTCTACTTCGGTATCTGGATAGGGTGAGCACATATGCCTGGGGTGCTGGTGCCTTAGCTCATTTATATCGGCAATTGGGGATTGCATCCAGGGCATCCGTTAGATAGATTAGTGGATATATGATGCTACTCCAAGCATGGATTTATGAGTATTTTTCATTACTCACTCCTCACCCAGGCCTGGATTATACTGATGCTAGGCCCCGCGTGCACCGTTGGATTTTCAGCAGTCCACCATGTACCACAATGGACCATTTAGTGATTCTATATGAGTCATTGGACGTTTTAAGGGCTGATGAGGTATGTACCATAGGACCATGCACTTGTATATTTCTATAATTTACCATATATTATCAAACTGATTAGGATTTATCTGTTACAGGTAGTTTGGGATCCCCAACATCATATTTGGGAGGATCATCCATTCCTAGATATTGTATTCTTTAGTGGATGCCTAAATTGCATAGATGTCGTAAAACCCTATCATCCTGAAAGGGTTCTACGACAGTTCGGCAGGATACAGACGATCCCCCGTGCGCCACTAGCCCCTGAGCGAGCCAGCAGAGGATCGACAGCAGCATCGTACTGCATTCGATATGTCTTCTATGATCAGATATGGGAGAGGTGGGAGGATCACCTCTGAGTCGAGCGAGTAGGAGCCATCCAGTGACCCGACCATCAAATTACGTACCAGGATATATGGATTGGTATTCTCGTATCACGCACCTGGCAGTTTACCTCCCAGAGAGCCGATCTAGCATCTATTCTCGATTATGTCCCGATGATATTGATGCTGACGTGCAAGGGCAACGTATTGCAGATACCATTAGTATTAGCACCAGCATTCTACATATGGGTCGGGAAGAGGTTGCGTCATAGGAGATTGACCTGTACGACGTTATTTCTCAAATCTCACAGGCATTGCAGGGTTAGCATATCTCAGCAGTTGAGCCTGATGTACCTAGCTCTAGTCATGCATTGCCACAGCAGTATAGGCATTGACGACGATGAGATGGGGATTGATGATGTATCCTAGATATTTTGTAGCTTTTTAGCACATCTTTTTGTAAAATACATTGAATTTTGAATGAAAGTTTGAGTTTCCTTTTTTGTTCCAGAGTCCATATTCAATATACAACTCAAAAGTCTCGCTAATTATAAATTAGTAAACAATCGCATGCTAATAATGTGTCATGGTCCGGCATGCCCCGCCATGCCTCGACACTCACTGGCACGGGCCGATCGGCACGCATCGGCATGCTCCAACACGGGCTGACCGGCATGCATCGGTACGTGCCGGCATGCATTGGCACGCTCTGGCACGGGCTAACTGGTTGCTCCGACACGTGCCGGCACGCATCGACTCGACTCGGCATGCATCGGCACGCTCCGGCACGCACCAACATGGGCTGCCACTCACCGGCACGGGCTCAGAATGGCATATTATTGTCGCTATTGCTGACTATCATTTACAGGCTCAGAACGACGCCTCCTAAAATACTTTCTGTTGAAGGACTCATCAGGCACTGGGAAGATTTCCTTGATAATTGTACACATTGCTCAGTCAACTAATAAAATAATGCACTTTATATAGAAATTTCAAACATTATAAAACTTTGTATATTGATAAAAATTGCACTCTACAACTCAACAGTTTCGCTAATAATAACATCTGACGATATCATTTGTTTGAACTGTTGAATCCTAGATTCATATGAAGTTGCCCATCCGGAAGCACAAGGTAAATGATATCTTCGTCAGTTGGTCGCTATTAGGGGGAACGAGATGACCCGGCAACAGAAACACCTATAAAATAAATAAATAAATTAGTAAATAAAATAATTTTTGAGTCATTTAAGGATGAGTAAGAGACGTTTAATTAATACCTCGACAAAATGATTGACATTTACGAATGCTACTGCAATATCTTTGCGGGATAGAGAAGGAAGCAGCATCGATCTAAGAGGTAGGAATGTAAGACATTACTGTAAGGAGAGGTGGTATAGGATAATGTTATAGCAGGACGCTATAAGGTGCCCCATATCCGGCAACGTCATCCACTGGTTAGATAGTGGACAATTCTCAAAATATAATAATGCATGAGCGATCTCGTCTAACCTCCCTTCGACAGCAAAAAAGTGTGATAGTGCTCTGAATGACGTTGCAACTCATGTAATAAATCCTTCCTAACACGAAGCCAATCCTCCTCTCCAAATCCCAGCAAGTCAGCTATTGCCCTAAATCCTTAGTTGCCATCAGCTTTACATCCTTGATATGCCGGATGAACAACCTCAACCCATCTAGAATTTGATCAATGTAGATTGTTGGCTTATATGACCGGGTTCGATGACGAAAAACTTGCAAACCATATCGAATGACTTTTATTATATTGCAAACAATCACATACTAATAATAACCGGCATGCCCGGGCACGGGTCGTCATGGGTCGGCACAGGCTGAGCCGCCCTGGTAGACTTAAAAATGAAAGAAATGCTTCTTACCTTCTTCCTCGGCTGCCTCTTTTGCACTTGCATCATTGGGGTACCCGTACCAGGTTAATAACTATCTTGTCCAGAGAGAACCAACTCAAAGGTAGAAGGGCCACAATGAGTAGATGTATCAATCTTCAATGAAGCGGGGCCACGTGAACCAGTCATCCTTTTTGCAGGTTCTTCAAGAGAAGTATTATATGGGCTTACAATCTTTTGCAATTTCCTTAACATATGTAATTGAGAAGCCCCATCCATCTGCTTGAATTTTTGAGCAATAATATCCAACTTCGGTTCACAGCTCAGCTTCATACTTTGCACATTTGAAGCAAGCACCATATTAAGTTTTCTCCGATAAGGATTTATACAGTCAAGGGAAATAGGCCAACCTTCCATCCTATACCGCACAATATCATAAGCGCATGGTAAATCATGTGTGCGTTGAATAGCGCATCCACAAACTGATTTATCCATCCCAACTGAATTGGCTCGGTTCGCTTGGGTGAGGATACGATTTAATGCACTTATAGATATGAAACCTCGCAGTTCTTTGAATTTAGCAGGCTTAAAGTTATGTTGCACTACCATCAAACTCTTCTCAAATGAGGCTTTAATGTCACTGTATTGCAACTCAATCAAACTATGAATTATTGTCCAAGATGACTCGAAATTCCCTTGGCTTGATCCAAGTTATCTTTTAAGCCTTGCATGTGCACTTTCAGCCCTAGTAAAATAAATAAAATTAAATAAAAGTTAGATAACAAATACATAATTAAATTATAAAGTTCTAAAATGAATCAATTTCTTGTGATACCTATTAGTTGTTACATTTTCGTAGTGCCTACGTGCGTCCATCCACGCTGTGATAAATCTTTCCTTGTATTTGCTCAGCCAAGTATCTGATACATACCGTAAAGCATCTGGATAGGTACTAACTCTCTATGGAGTGCACTCCAGTGATCATTATACTTGTCTTTTGTGCTGGATAACACTAGTATATTCCATCTCATTATAAACTTATCACATTTCTCCTTCGTTTCAAATAATCTTTTGCACTGGGCCAAAACATTCCTACTAATATGCCATCTACATAACAAATGTATTGCTATAGGAAATACCATATGAATTGCATTCAATAGAGCCAAGTCTCTATCTGTGACTATCACCTCAAGCAGACCATCAGTGTCCATGATACTATGCAATCTCTCTAATGCCCATATATAGTTATCTTCCTGCTCAAACTCCATGTATATAAAAGCAATAGAAAATGTCAGGTTAGTTGATATCATCCCCACAATCTCTAAGAGAGGAAGACGATATCTATTTGTCTTGTAAGTGCAATCCATTATCAAAACACGAGGAAATGCACGTAACAAATCTATGCTGCCAAGGTGTGCCCAAAACAAGTCACGCACAATATCAGACTTAATACAATTTCTATGCCACTCAATATATTTACCCCTAGATAATTTACGCAGAAGATGTTGTATCTGAGATCTTCCAGCTTTCTCTGCAACCTTACACCTCTACCGTGCATTGTAGATTGTCTTCATTGTCGTAACATTGAGGGCATCCCTTTGCTTCAATGTGGATAATATGTCCTTAGGCCGAACCAAACCTTTCGACATATCCACTAACATTGTAGTCTCCTGCTTAGATAATCGTTCAGCATATGAGTGCCCCTTGAGATGCATCGCAGCCGGATGATTGTGCACACCACAAATGACCATTAACATCCAATCTGTGCAGTGTCCAATCTCTTTCCTCTTAAGGCAAAAGGGCATCCACACTTTTAGTGCCACTGGCCCTGGTCTTTAATCCCTTTTCCCTTATGCGTTTACTTTTGAAGGTACCACTCCTCTCTCAAGTAAAAATAATTCTTGGTTTCTTAACATTGCTATCCGAATCAGATTTTTTTATAATAACGACAAATCCATTCCTCCTCCCAACTTCCCGACACCAATCACACATTTCTTCTCTACTCTTGAATATCTACAAAATAAATAGTTTAATATGAGTAGATAATTTTATACTTTGCTCAGTCAACTAATAAAATAATTGCAATCAAAATTATCTTACCTCGTAAGTTATAAATTCATTTGTGTAATCCATTACACATTCAGAGCCAATCACGCTGTATTCAATCGAAGCATCGCCCTACACTATTAAAAAATTATTTTAAACCCTAATCCTAATTTACCCCTAAACCACCGAAGAGGTTCGGCCTACTATGGCCTACAAGGCTAAACAACATACGAACCGTAAAAAAAAAAAATCAAAACAAGTTTAAAAACCAACCTTTGCGACCGTAAAACCTTCCTAAATCGCTTGTTGCTTGTCCATTGCTCGATTAAGGGTTGAAATCACTTCAACCAAGCTTCAAAATGGATTGAGAGGTTTTGATTTTACAAAACGTGGGAGTGGGGAGGAAGGAGGGACGGGGGAGGTGAGAAGGGGGGCTGTTTGATTGAGGAGGGCTATTGAGCAAAGAGGGGCATTTTTGTCATATTTTTTGAGGGGTAAATTAGTTTTTTTTGTTAAGGGGGCTACTGAGCAAATCTTGCGGGTTGAATCGAATTTTTTTTATTAATACTTACAATTCTCTTATTAAAGTTTATTATATAATATATTAATATTTTTATTATTATTTATTATATTAATGTGTTATATTTTATATGTTTTAGTTAAACTCTTGAGTGAAAATAACCATTGCATCCTTGTTAAAATATTAAATTTTTAAAATTTAAAATAATAAAGAAAAGAACACTGGCTGACGTTTCTCTCCCGAATTTCTTTTCTCGCTCCGATGCTCACTCGCACCACATGAGATTTTTCATGCTGATTGACCGACCCGACATTGCAGTCTCCATTTATGCTTTTTTTTTTAATTTACAAACGAATGGTAGCAAACTCTGATGCATGAACAATCTAAAAAATCAAAAAAAAAAAAAAAATCAAAAGAAAAGTAAAATTCAGTCTTCCTAAATTTAAATTTAATAAGTGAAGTGCTAAGCTATATAAAAATCTAATTAACTACATAATTTATTTTTTAATAAATATAATGAGCCATTATAACCGTTAAATTTTACAAAGAACAAAAATATTTATTAAAAAAATAATAATCAAAGGATTTCAAAAAGGCTCTCTCTTATTTTTTTTTCTTTCAATCATTTTGCGAGAAGTCTGATATGCATCAGCTTTTTGTAACTGTGCTGGAGTTTTCTGAGAACTTGCCTCGAATTGTACCTCAAGAACTAATTGCCACGATGAATAACCTACACCCCTTACAGTTTTAAAAACTCTCGGACTTAATTACTTTTTTTTCTTCTATATTATTGCTTTAGTTCTGTCATAAAAAAATAATATCTCACTCTTTTAATTTTATATTTTATTCTTTTATTATTGTTTAAGACTGATCATATTTTTTTCCCTTTAAATGTACTATTTAGGATACCTTCATCTAATTTTATTAACAATCTTAGAATTATGGAATAAATTATTGCATGCTAAATAGATTAAAAATAAAAATAAAATAAAATAAATAAGTATAGTTTTGCATCTAATATTTGCTTTGCACGATAAATCATAGATTTGCACGGTTAATTTAATTTATCTAATATTATTTTATATGCTTAATGAAATTGTAAATATGATAGCTTGCTAATTAAAGAATTGCAATCTATGTATTGAATCAAAATAAAATAAAATAAATTGTACATAAATTAAAGATTTGTTTATTAATTTTTATTATAGTTTTGAAATTATCTGCTTTCATACTTTATACCTTAAGGCTTTTCTAAGATCAGTGACTTATAAGGATAATGTCCTTCATCTTAAACCTAACAAGTTTGATAGAATTGGTTTTAAGAGATGATAAAATCAGATGCAATTCTAGATTACCACTTTAGATTTTGGTAAGTTTGTTAGCAATATAGGATCTTCAATAAATAATTATTATATAAAATTAAATATAAAAATATTTATATGATGCGAAATTCATCATAATAGTATAAAGACTTGAGACTTGAATCTGATTAGATTTTGACAACCAGACTTGAGACTTGAATCTAATGTGGAATTTGACAGCCTCTTCTGCAAATAATTAGTTTCTCTCTTTAACCTTATTCCTTTCGGATTCTTGATTAACGTGGAGAGATGATTAATTATTTATATATATAACATTCAATTGGTATTTCCATCAAACACTTTAATTCTATTTAATACCAGAATTAACGGCTTAATATTAATGGCTTAAACTTTCGGACCATTAGCCTTTGTCTTCTATACATACAGAAAAAAAATAATGGGTGACCCTTTGCCTTTCGCATACTAGGTTAGATCGAGAAAAGAGCGATGCGCCTTCATAACAATCTAACATTAAAGGGCGACTCTTTGTATAACATAAAGATTAATCTAATATTATACCGAAAGTTTATGACATTAATATTTAATAGTGTAAACATTTGGCGCACAAAATTAAATTTCATAATGTTATTCTTTCATCGTAATTGACTTTAAATTGTATACTTCTATCTATATACTATTGTAAATAACTTAATGTTCACTTAATTATCTTAAAGACAGTAATTTTCTTGTTCAAAATATTAAGCATATACAAGCATAAAGAATAAGAAATAATTTAATACAATCAGAAACATATCATATTAATGAGCTCAAGAGTGTCATAACATCATCATAATCAATCTTCAATATAACCAAGACCCATTCTATGTACATATTCTTTAAATATTTTTGGTTGTAAACCTTTAGTTAAAGGATATGCAATCATAAGATCTGTTCTAATATGTTTAATGCACATTCTTTGTTTCTAAACCGACAGTAAAGTACTTTAATTTCATATGTTTACCATCTCTGGAATATTTATCATTTTTTTGAGAAGAAAACTACCGCAAAATTATCACAATAAATTTGCAGCAGCTTGGTAATGGTGTCGACAACCTCAAGTCCTGAAATAAAATTCCATAGCCATAATGCGTGAATTGTAGCTTCATAATAGGCTACAAACTTTACTTTCCATAGTGGATGAGGCAATGATAGATTGTTTGGCACTTTTTCATGAAATTGCCTCTTCTCCCAACAGGAACACATAGCCAAATGTTGACTTTCTACTATCAACACAACCAGCAAAATCTGAATCTGAATATCTAATCACTTCCAACATATCAGACTTTCTAAATATGAGCATATAATTGAAGGTATTTTATCACTTTCTTTGCAGCTTTTCAATGATCAATACCAAGTTACTATGATATCGGCCCAACATCCCAACCGCAAAGCTGATATATGATCTTATGCAAGTCTGCAAATACATTAAGTTATCCATAACATAAGCATATTGAATAGATTCCATTTGCTTACGTTCCACATCATTCTTTGGATATTGCATAAGACTAAATTTATCCCCTTTTTGTATTGGAACAATACCTATTGAACAGTTGTTCATATTAATTTCTCAAGAATTTTTTCGATGTAACCTTTCTGAGACAACACTAACAATCCATGTGATCTCTTTTTGAATATGGAAATTTCTATCACATAAGATGCCTCTCCCATATCCTTCGTCTCAAAATTCTTAAAGACAAAATTTTTAGTCTCATACAAGATACCTAAATCATTAGCAGCAAGCAAAATATTATCAACATATAGAACCAAAAATATAAACTTACTTCCACAAATCTTTCGGTAAATGCAACAATCCACGATATTTTCATGAAAACCAAAAGATGTTATAGTATCATTGAACTTAATATACCATTGTCTGGAAGCTTGTTTAAGTCCATATATTGATTTCTTAAGTTTACACACCATATGATCCTTTCCTTCCATGGAAAAACCTTCAGGCTGATCCATATAAATTTCTTCCTTTATATCCCATTAAGAAAGGTTGTTTTCACATCCATTTGATGTAACTCTAAATCATATTGAACTACCAAACCATAATGATTCTTAATGAATCTTTCTTTGAAATAGGTGAAAATATCTTTTTATAATCAATGCCATCCTTTTGAGTATAACCCTTGGCGACAAGTCTAGTTTTAAAACGTTCGATATTGCCATTCAAGTCACGTTTGGTTTTAAAAACCCATTTACATCCAACTCGTTTAGAATCTTCTGGTAATTCAACAAGATTCAAGACATTATTTTCAGCCATTGATTTTAATTCATCTTTCATAACATTAATCCATTTATCAGATTTATCACTGTTAATGGCTTGTGAAAATGAAACAGGATCTTCATAAATTCCATAATCAAAATCTGAATCTTGTAAATAAACCAAATAATCATCTGAAATAGTTGATTTTTGTATCCTTGCGGGTTTACTTAAAGCTATTCCATATGGTTCAATTTTGTCAGCTATTGGTAAGTTAGGTTCTTCATGGGGTACTACTTCATTCAAACATTGTTCATTGTTGTTTTTATAAATTTAAAATAATGTATGGAATGATTATAGATTCAGAAACATTTATCGGTAATAAAATATTAACCCTTACTTCATTGATATCCATAATTTGTTTGTCAGCACTCCCACTAACTTTACCATTCTTAATGAATTTGGCATTGCCTGTCTCAATAATTCTAGAATTATGGCTTGGATAATAAAACATGTAGCCTTTGGATTTCTTTGGGTAACCAATAAAGTAACCACTGACAGTTCGAGAATCCAATTTCTTTTCATGTGGATTATACACTCGTGCTTCTACTGACAACTCGAAACATGCAGGTATCTTAAACTAGGTTTCCTTTCAATCCATAACTCAAAAGGAGTTTTAGAAACTGCCTTACTAGGAATCCTATGCAGTTTTAAGAGCATACATCCATAAAGATTTTGGTAATGAGGAATTACTTATCATACTCCTAACCATATCCATTAATATTTATTTCATCTTTCTGCCACATCATTTTGTTGAGATGTGCCTGGCATAGTATACTGTGTACATATGCCATGTCTTTCGAGTAATTTTACAAATGAACCTGGATTTTGTCCTGATTCATTATACTTTCCATAATACTCACCATCTCTATCAGATCTTACTATTTTCACTTTTCTATCTAGTTGCCTTTCAACTTCTTTAGTAAATACCTCGAGAGCATTTGCAGCTTGAGATTTTTCTTTAAGCAAATAGACATATCCATAACATGAAAAATCATCTATAAAGGTGATAAAAAACTTTTCTCCACCAAAAGATGGAGTATCAAAAGGTCCACATATATCAGTGTGTATAATTTTAAGAATATGAATACTTCTTGTAGCTTCTTTTTTGTTATGTTTGGTTTGCTTTCCCTTAATGCAATCCATACATAAACCAAGATCAGTAAAATCTAGATTTGGTAGAATCTCATTATTTACTAATCTTTATAATCTTTCTTTGTATACATGACCCAAACGTTTATGTCACAAGAAAGCAGAGTTGTCATTTGCCATACTACGCTTAATTCCAATATTTTGATGAGCACATATCAGGGATGCAGAAAAATTATCATCAAGTTTCATTTTATATAATTCATCCATAAGAATTCAAGAATCAATAAAGGAACTATCTTTATTAAATAAACTGAAACATCCTTTTCCAATCTTAAAACTAAACCCATTAACATCAAGTTTCAAAACAGAAACTAAATTTCTAGAAAGTGAAGGAACATAGAGAGTTTGTAGTAGATTCCGGTGATGCCCAGTATCTAAAGTAAGACGATAAGTTCCTATGCCTTCAATTGGGGCCTTCTCTCGGTTCCTCATAAACAAGAAGTTCTCATTTGGGTTTATGCTTTGGATTGTAAGGAATCGCTACATTACATTAGAAGCATGAGTAGTGGCACCAGAATTCAACCACCAAGTGTTAGAAGGAACTTCAGATAAGTTTGATTCAAAAATTGGAGAAGCATAATGAAAGATACATTTCTTTTCGAACCAAACCTTTTCATTTCAGACAATCTTTCTGATAATGTCATTCTTTCTTACAAAAATGACATTTATCTTTCTTCCTTTCCTTCTTTTCATTATCAACAACTTGTGATACTTTAGTGGGTGCTTTCTTCCTAAATTTCTTGGATTTTGGTTTGATAACTTTATCATCTCCTTGATCCACTAGGTTTATTAAATAAACCCCTTGTGCTTTTAATCTCATTTCCTCTTGAGTAAGCTTACTAACCAATTCATTAACATCCCACTTATCCTTAATAGTATTATAGTTAATTTGAAAAGACCTATACTCTTGAGGTAATGAGTTCATAATAAATTGTACCAAAAAGGAGTCATCCACAGTCATTCCCAAGGTCTTAAGTCTTGCTGCAATATTAGTTATATCAAGGATATGTTACTGCATACTTTGCAACCCATCATATTTCATGATAGTGAGTTCAGCCATCAGTGTCCCTGCAAGTGACTTATCAGCGGAACGAAAGCGCTCTTCTACAAGCTTAAGATATTCTTTAGCTGTTACATTTTCTGGAAGAGTGGATTTAATGTTATTGGCAATTATCATTCGCATAAAACTAAGACATAATCTATTAGATCTATCCCATGCTTTATGTTTTAACTTCTCTGCCTCACTGCTCGAATTCGTAATGTCAGTAGGCTTTTCTTCTAATAGTGCCAAGTCAAGATCCAAGATACCTAAATGGAAATTGACTTGCTCATTCAGAGAAGTTTAAGCCATTAAAGATAGTAGAAGCATGTGAATGTAGAGAAACAACTGCAAAATCATAAATGCTCAAATTCAGATAATTAAACACAAATATATTGTAGATTTTCTTTGGGTAAATACAACAATATATACATCATTATCGTAATTAGAATGCTATTTAAACTTTAAAGTAATTAATAAACCTTATCAAATATATATATAGTATCTTTGGATATCCATATTATATTTAATAAAAGAATATTAGATTTTCTCCTTTAGGTTTGTTAGTTATAGAATATCAATCCACCTTTGGGCGAATTCTTAATTTCTAACAACTAACAAATCTTTATGATTAAAACAATAACATTCTATAAAATCTCATAAATTATATGACTGAACATAAACTAGTTTGACCACTTTGATGACTAACTAACTAATTTAATCTTAATCCATATAATAATACTAATATTGTTAAAATTTTATAAATTATATGACTGAATATAAATTAGTTTGGCCACTTTAGTGACTAACTAACTAATTTAATCTTGATGTCATATAATAATACTAATATTATTAAAATTTCATAAATTATATGACAGAATATAAATTAGTTTGGCCACTTTGGTAACTAACTAACTAATTTAATCTTAATGTTATATAACTAAATAATAATACTAATTATTAAAATTTCATAAATTATACGACTGAATATAAATTAGTTTGGCCACTTTGATGACTAACTAACTAATTCAATCTTAATATCATATAACTAAACAATAATACTAATATTATTAAATTTAATAAATTATATTTGATAATGATAAAATATAGTTAACATTACTGCATGCATCAGCCGACATCAACCATCGTAGATTGTCAATCTGCTTCAATCTATAAATATTAGTTTTGTCATACATACTAGTATACATACATACTAGTATAATACAATGACCATATCGATGCATGCCATTAATTTGGAACACGATCAGCCGGGGTTCTTCTGATGGTGGACCTCTTCATGGAATAAATTAATGGCCAATAATACAACCAAACATAACTTAAAAGATTAAAAGTTCATCGTCAATTCATTTTGATGAAAAAATTAATCAATCATAATATATGAATAAATTATTTATTTTAGAATCTTGGCTTTAATACCACTTGTTAGCAATATAAGATCTTTAATAAATAATTTATTACATAAAATTAAAAAAAAATTTTACATGATGCGGAATTCATCATAATAGTATATAGACTTGAGACTTGAATCTGATTAGATTTTGACAACTAGACTTGAGACTTGAATCTGATGCGGAATTTGACAGCATCTTCTGTAAATAATTAGTTTTTCTTCCTTAACCTTATTCCTTTCATAAAAGATAATGATGGATTCTTGCTAACTTAATCAGTGGAGAGAGAACTAATTATTCATATATATATATATACATTCAATTGGTATTTCTATCAAACACCAAATTAATGACTTTAATTTCATTTAATATCAAAATTAACGGCTTAATGTTAATGGCTTAAACTTTCTAACCATTAACATCTGATTCAGTAGCCCTTTGTCTTCGGCTCATGCAAAAGAAAATAATGAGTAGCCCTTCGTCTTTCGCATACTAGGCTAGATCGAGAAAAGAATGATTTGCCTTCATAACAATCTAACATTAAAGGGCAGCTCTTTGTGTAACATAAAGATTAATCTAACAAAGTTATCTAAGAACCCAAAGATATATCTTTTTCTAAGACCAATCTTCTAGCCCATTTGCACCCTTTAGATCCACCATTGGGCACCTCATTTACAAGATCTTTGAGAATTTGAATTATCAATGTAAAAAACATGATTCCTAGTGCTCTTTCTAACTCACTATATGATGTTTATTATGAGATCAAGAGCGCTACAAATCTTTGAAAAATCCTAGAGTCCGATTATACGCTTGATAATGTTGGCATTGAAAGGTTCAACACTTCCACCTTCCTTAAGTTTATCATGGTAGATGATAAACCTATTAATAAACAGCTCCACCAATTTCAAGGTTCAAACTAAGGAGACTATGTTTTTAGAAGGATTCAAAGTTTCTTACCTTTTGTGTTAACTTCCTCCTTCCTAAATTAAGTTCACCAAAAGCTTGATCCATAAGCAAAGATAAATGATCTTAACTTAAGTTTTATACTCTGTTAGAATATAGAAACAATATAAATCTAAAACCATAAATTCAAAGGATAGGCTAGAGTCCATCTTATCCTAAAAAAATGGTAATTAAACTCTAATAAGGACCACATGAAGCTAAAGCCTAAGGTTTTCAAACCTAATCCTAACCCAAACTAATGTCAAGGTCTAAAGATAATATTTGCTTTATCTATGTGAGGACCAACCACATTACGAAGAACTACTATTATAAGAACTTTGAAGAAAGAAAAATGAGCTTCGACACCTTAGGTCTATATTGAAGCCAAATAGTCATTAAGTCCAATAGGTTATAATAAGGTTGTAATTACTAAAGAAAACTTTTTCATTGAAAAAGGATACATTTATAATAGTCTCTTCAAACTAAAATACTATCTCCAAATGATGAATGTAATAAAATTATTCTTTCTTTAATATATGTGATTATCATCTATATCAACAAAAACTTAAACATGTACGTCTTGATAGAATAAAACATATGATGAATTGAACTTAATTATACAAAATCTAAATGTTAAGTGTGTGCTTTTAGAGCCATTGTTGTTGACCATCTTTCCTTACCACACATATCGTAAAATAGGAAATCACTTCATATTTCTAAACCATGCACAAACTAAAGAATAAAACGAACATAACCTTTCAAATCGTGCATAAAGTAAAGAATAAAGGCATCTCCTTCTTTCTTCTCTTCTCTTTTTATGTTATTTTTCATTCTTGATCATAAGTTAGCCACTAACTTGAGCCTATGTCTCTTTCCCTTGTCTTCCTCTTTGCAGATTTTTATTTTGAAGCTTATTGGCTTTTGAAATTGGTAACCATCTTTCCTTACCATACTCTTCTCAAATTGCAAAAACCACTTCATATTTTCATTCCTGACCATAAAGTATTGATTTTCAATATATTAATTCTTATATTTTTTATTACAATAATATTGATAGTCTAACAAGTGGACTCTCCGCTTCTAGAAAAATAGAGTTGATTAAAACAATTAAATGAAAACATAAAAGACATTGTTATTGTAAAAATATCAAGGTATTAAAAAAAATAAATGGCTTAAATATAAAGTAAAAAAGCAGATCCTTTTGAGCAATGATTTTTGTAAGTGACACTA
Source organism: Calamus simplicifolius (assembly GCA_900491605.1). Classification (NCBI taxonomy): domain Eukaryota; kingdom Viridiplantae; phylum Streptophyta; class Magnoliopsida; order Arecales; family Arecaceae; genus Calamus; species Calamus simplicifolius. Next base: position 928,310 of record UESW01004322.1, on the reverse strand, counting down.
GATGTTACAACTTTAATATGTCCATGTTAGCATTATTTTCTAAAATAACCCTTTATCGGTTTAGGTGAGTGGGTTATTAGTATCTATAATCCAAGCTATTAAAAATGATCCACTATTTTTAGTTGTTTATTATTAAAAAAATTATGCAATTTAAATTTCTCTAATAAGTAGTTAGCAGACAAAAAAAAAATTCATGTTATTGAAACTTATCATTTTCTACACTAGATATATAAGCGATGCATACATCGGATATCTACAAATCTCATGATTTTTTTTTACAATTAGCATTTTAGAGATAATAGATTATATATAACAATTTATATTCAGTTTTGGATCTCATCATCCTATCTGAGCCAATCTTATTTGGACTATCATCGGACTATTTTTATATTTTTTTATTATATATATGATAAATGATAAATTGTGATATATTTTGCCAATAGTATTGATGTTATTGTGCATGCTAGCAAATGATAGAGAGTTTCTTCTACGTTTTTGCACTTATATTTATACTTAAAATAGATATATATATATATATATATATATTGCAAGATGACCTCATGTGCAAAATCATTAATGACTTCATTGGAGTGAGAAACAAAGAATAGCTTTTAAATATTACTTAAGTGTGAAACATTAGTACAACCCATGAAGCATGAGAAGATTAAGGTGTAATATTTTAAATTACTATAAGCTTGGATAATGATAACTATTTTTATCAGGGTTAGGTTTCTACCACAAAGATATTTTATTTTATTTAAATTATATTAATTTTATTTTTAAGAAAAAATCTATCTATTCTTAAGTCTATAGCTCAAAAACAATTAAACTTTTTATAATTTTTTAAAAAATCATTTTATTTACCTTATGCCTCTTTGATTTCAATTTTACGTATGATACATAATAAAAAAATATTATAAACTTAAATTTAATAATGAAACATTTAATTCTTATTTTTAAAATTTAAATTATATTGGTATCTGTGCATAGCATGGGCATATATCTAATATCTATTTAATTTTAAGTTTTATAATTTACAAATATCAGTATCTATTATTAATTTATTTAAAAATTTCAGCATGCATATGCACTTGCTTGATTTGCCAATAATTTATGCAGAATAGAATATTTTTATTATAAAATTGAGATGTAATGAAAAAGATATTTAGCTCAAGATATGAAAATGGAGGCTTCTAAAGAGCTGAGATTCCTATCAAATAAAATATCTTTGAGGTAGAAACCTAACCCTGATTACAATGAGCTAGGCTTGAGGTAGGCCCATCTCGCTCAAGCTCAGATTCTTGTCGGATCCGACCCATTTATACCCGGATCCGAGCCATTTATACCCTACATGAAGACGCTGGCTCTCCCTGGTTTCACTCTTCCTCCTCGCCGTCCCCATTTCTGCTCCTTTCCTTTACGGTCGGCGCTGCTCCGGCGCGGCCATCCGCCTCCGCCTCTCTTGTCCGGCGGGCTACTCGCGCCCCACGGTGAGTTCCGGCATCTCCGCAGCACGTTCCGTTCTGGTGCCGTGGACGGGTACGCTCTATCTCCCTTGCCCTCTCTACTTTTTCCCTCTTTCAGGGTTAGTGATTTCGATTCACATAAAAGTTCTCGTCTTGTTCTGTATATTAAGTTGAGAAATAATTGGTCCAGATTTTCATTGCAAGTATGCCGGCAAATATTTCATTTTTCTTTTCCTTTTTGTTTTTAATCTGATTATGACTATAATGATTCTGGTTAGACGGTCTTCTAAGAAGTACTCCAGAAATAAAAATGATATTTTATGAATAAGATAAATGGAAAAAAGAGGCATCTTTTATGAGTGAGTGAGAGAGAAGGGGGGGGGGGGGGGGGGAGGATAAAGATGATATCTTCCATGTTCTGTACGCAAGTTTTGAAAAGTTTCGGCCCCATTACTTAAATAAAGAATATGGGACCGTTTTCAACTTACTTCGACAGCAATAACTCAGCTTGTTGGTCTATTAATTGTAGTTGGGATTTGAAGGTAGAATGATTGGCCATGTGTATCTATCAATAGGTCTACTTTGTACTGGTACAACATGAAGAAAATGTAGCATACTTGTACAGCATAAACTTTAGTTGGAGAGAAATCTCTGTTGTTTCTGGTTGGGTGTGACTGGTTTGGGTTTGAATGGTTTCCTGCTATCCATCTTGTCAAAGGCACTCCAGGTGCTCTCCTAGGTATTCAGGCAATGCGAGGAAACCCCTATTTTTATATTGGTTGGACGGAATGAAGGCTGGAGTGCTCCAAAAATGCAGAACCTCTTTTTTTCTTACGAATGTCTACCTGAAATACATTTCACAATTCTCCGATGATTTTCCTTGGTTTTCTCTTTTTTGAGTAAAATTTTGTCATATATAGGAGTTACAACATATGTTTGAAGATGTTTTAGGGAGTTTTTGGTTCAATTTTGGATTAGTTCCTTGTTCTGATTTTTTCAGATATCTCCATATAAGATGCAAATAAAATTTGGGAAAAAAAAACCGTACACATGCAAATTATGGGAACAAAGTGGGTCCCTTTTTCTCCACCCTCAGTCCTACTTTTCCTATGTATCTCCCACTGCTTCTCTCATATAATGAGAAGATGTTGGCATGATGCTGACATTAAAAGCAACCTTTCCTTTAAAAAAAAAATAAGTAGGTTGGCTACCAGAAAAGAGAGATATTTTATATATTGTTGGTAAGAGTTTGCCTTCATCATTTCAAGGAGAAGAAAGGAAACACATCTTGTACTACACTGTTGTCCAGACAGTAAACATGTTTCCCTTACATAACTTGTGCCATATATCTACTTGATGTTGGCAGATGTCTGTTGTTTGAAGATCTCTCATGCTACTAATCATATTTTTAATCTTCTTCAAATGAATGCTTCCAGCAATAACATATTTTACATAACTAAATTGCTCGTTTAAAACTTGACTGGAAGCATGAATGCATTAGTCTCAGCATTTTTGGATCTGGACTTCTCCTTGAACATTATGTGTATGTTTAGCCACAAGTTGGACAGCTGAATATACAAGTCTCCTTGATTGCCACCTATGAAGAAGATTAAAAGCAGGGTTTTAAGGCCGGTGTGATGTCCCATGGGACATCGGGACTAGTTGTTGTCCCTAGCATCGGGACAGAACCATCCCATCATTGTTCCAGTTTCCCAATCGGCATGGCACGCCTTGGGACATCTCCTGTCCCAAGCATTAGGATGGGATGGGACAGCAGCGCATCACATTCCATGAAAAACTAGATAACTCTGCCCCATAAGATTTAAAACCTTGGTTAACAAAGAATAAAAAGACCAATGATAACGCTAGCAAGATGGTCCAGGAGGCAGTTATCATCTTAGGTGGGGAGATGAGGGAGTCTTTTGGGAAGCTTAGTATAGCATTCAGTTCTATTGATTGGTTTGCTGAACAGAAGAAGATTAATGAAGAATTTATGAAGTTACTAGCTTCATAAGAGAAATAGGTTTTAAGCTACTACTTTGATTGTTTGTCTTCATTCTACAACTGATGTTTTTTCAATATTCCTGGTGAGGAGAAAGAGTGTTACGCTTCCTTGAAGATAATGTTATGTTTGAAAACTAGTTATGAATTGTTATTTTGGAACATTGGTTGTGGTTGTGAAAACTTTGGTCATGTTGGTGGGCTTATAATTTTGCTTGGAGGATATTATTGGAACTAGTATTATGTTTATGGATCACTTATGTTATGATATTTGAATGATGTATTTTTTGAAATGGCAATATTTGTCTCATATAAAGAGTTTTGAAATACCAATTGTATTGGGAAATTCTATCCAAACTTTTATAGATATTATTTTTTATCATATGGAATTTATTAATTTCATTGGTTTTGAATGAAAATTTGAATTTTTTGTAATTTACACATGTTATTTAAAATTCATAATTCATTGATATAAGTATTTGATGCTATAAAGCATGAAAATTTGAGTTTATTGCCTTTTTCAATAATTTTCTGCATATAAGGATATCCTAATAAATTTAAAATAATTTGATGCTATTCCTCCAATTCGCTGCACATAATAAAAACCAGAATGGAATTGGCATTCCAATTTGGGCGCAATTCCCTGCCCCAACAAAATAATGGAATCACTTTGCTCATTTCATTTCATTCCATTCTTTCCTCTAATCCATTCCTACAACCAAAGGGGGCATAAGTGCTTTAATGGTCCTTGAGTGAGGCAGGTTTACAAAGACAATGCCTGTTTTTGGGGGGGGGGGAGCACTTGAGACAAAGTAAGAGGTGTTTAGGTGGGCACCTCTCCAAGGTTCAGAAACATTCTTCCTGTCCTTTCTTGCTCGTAAGTGGTTTAGGTCGCAATATGTGGCGACTACAATCCCTTACAAGATGGTTGTGATTGACATAGAGTCCTGGGAATCCGATCCATATTCTCATCTCATTGCGCATCACATTGTGATCGTAATATATGGCGATCTAAATCATCTCCTTCTTGCCCATTCTTTAGAGCTCTATTAGCGTTAGTTTAACATTTATTTTGGTACATTGGAGCCATTTGTAAGTAAGTGCCTACTCTAGGATATTTAGTGGTTTACCTTTTTATGTTATGCATTGTTTACAAACATGAAATGTGTTTTGAAAAGTGATATTTTGCTGTCATACTTAAAATTTGAAGCTATTTAAGCTGTCAAGTGGTTCTTTTTTGCAGACTTTTGTCAACAAAAACATGATATGAAAAGTGGTATTTATTTTAAAATACGTGAAATATGATATGTAATGTTCAAGATGATCATGATTGAGGATATTGAAACTTCAATAATTAATCTTATAATGTTTGTATTATTTCAAATAAAAATAATAGTTATTTCTGATGCAACTATTGAGCCTTTCATGTATTATCACCTTGTTTTATTCAGTGAGCACCTTTTTGGCACCTAGTACTTCGAGCGGTATAGGGGTCTTGTAGCCTTAAGTTCCACCTTTGCCTTTGACAGCCTTGCTTGCCATCGGATGCTGTATAGTTGCATGAACTTGGATTCTTTCATTATGATCAGCATTTGCTCAGCCTTGTGGGAGCTATGTTTTAGATCTTCAGTTCATGTGATGCTTTATTGATGTAGGAACCTCCATGTTTTTTTTTTATTTTTTGTGTGCATATATTTTTGGGGCATTTGATAAGTGGCCCTTGGAACATGGGACTATAACTTTTAGTCCCTATTAACTAATTATATAACACCTGGTTTTTGTACACACTTATTCGCCCATTGTACACACTTATCTGCCTAGTGACATACATTTCTTTTATTGTACACACTTATATTCTCAATGTACACATTTGTCCACTCACCGTACACACTTATTCAATTAGTGTATGCACTTATCCATCCACTATACACACTTTTTTGCTGACTATGTACACTTATCTACCTACCGTGCACACTTATCCTATTAATGTACATACTTGTCTGCGCACTATACACACTTATCAGGGACCACTTGTTAAGGAAAAAGAGTGCAGGGACTTTTTATTAAAGGGTGGTCAACGGAGGGACTGCTTATTAAGTCCCCTTATATTTTTTTTAGCATTAGTATTATGCTACATGCCCTTACAATCTTTTTAGGAAGGCATATTTATTGGGCAAGTTCTCATGTTGATCACTGATATAGTAACAGTGAAGACATTAAATCCCATTATCAAAGGCTTCAAGTTGATGACAAATTTATCATAATATTCACCTGCGTAAATGCATTGGATCTGTGTAATCCAGAGATAACTTACACCCAGTTTCAAAGGAGGAAATACTATGCAAGGACAGGGCTGAGGACAGGATCCATAAAATGATGAAACTTGAAGCCCTCATAATTATGCAGTTATATGATAGCAATGCACCGATGGTAAAGAATTAACCCTTCGGTTGGTAAGCATACTTCAGTCATATATGCATATGTGGAATTATTTTAAACTATTTAAGTAGATAAACCATTGTCATGACCCACAAATGTTGTCTGTTTTTATTTCAGGCTGGCTTTATGCGTTGCTCTTTTTTCCTTTGTTCCTATAGGATCTATACACTGAACATGAGTTTTTATGAAAAACCTAAACAAATCAAAGAGAATATAGTTTTCCCTATGGTCATATCATAGTTCATCTAACCTGTCCTTGATCTTTCATTTTCAAATTTCCCATTTATACTTGCAAGTCTATGCAGTGTATCTCACTTGCATCGTTCATTTGTTTAATCAGACAGTGGTATATGTAGCTAATTGACTGAATTTTGATGTGTACTGTTAAAGTGCTGGAGAGATGATTTCGAATGGATGCACGGTAATCTCAGGAAGCAGGGCAATGAAACCCGGGCACTGCAGGTCATCATACAACTCTTCTTTTACACATCTTGCTCGCCAGTCCTTGGTTGCTGCTTGTCCACAAGGAAAATTCTCATGTCAAGCTTCTCAAGGCATTGGAGTCGTGTCCTGCAGAGGTGTGCACATGATGCTGACTTACGTAGATTATTGCATTCAAGTTATTTATATATTTGGATCCTTAAAGTCTGTGTTCTGAGATTTGTCATATTGCATCCTTTATCATTTATCAGCAATGTGATACTATGTCAGTAGAGAAATGAGGAGCTGTTTAGTTGCCTGAATTTCTAGAAGCAGCAGAAGGGTCTTGGGGTGCAACTCAATGGTCTGTATCCCAGTTGTACGCAATCAAACACCTATATCCATCCACGTGCAAATGTGATGCAGCATCTGAAGCCTAGATGCAAGCAACCAAACAAGTGCGTGATTTCTAATATTGTAGCAAAGATAGGGAGCAGTTTGCTTACTTCGCTGTAGTAATTATCTGCTGTTCAGTAAAATCATAGCTCTGAAAGTAATTTAGGCATGACACATAAACATCTCTTCATGCACATCTGATGTGTTTTTCATGTTTCTTGACTGAGGGTACAACTACAATTTTGTTGAACGGTAGGGTTTCCATCAGCAGCTTGACTGCAAAGGAAATGTCTAGGCAATTGGCTTTTAAGTTGACCAAGATGACTGACTGCCTTTGTCATTGAAAGATAAAATCTTACTGCCTTTGTCATTGAAAGATAAAATCTTACTTGTCTATATTGCTTGGTGTATATGATACTTGTATTAGTTTTGATTGAGGAGCCCCTGCCTAGGAAATAGCAAGTCTTTAGGAAGTGTGGGGGAGGAAAAATGTGTTCTGATTATCTGAAATGGTAGAGAAGTCTCATGTTATATTTGCAACCCAGTGAGCAATAGACACTATCAATGAGGCTGACCTCAGTGTCTAATTTCACATGGTTGCATATATCGGGATATTCAAGTGGTTTAGTTGTGTTGATTTTGAGTGGCAGGATGGACTACTGCACACCTCTCATGCACCTCAGCATCCCTTCTCAGAGGAGATTATGGTAGCCTTGCAGATATGGTGCCGGTTGGGCATTCGGTGTGTGTCCTGGAAAACGGATGGTTCCTAGAGCATCCAAGGATGTCCCATACAGCTTTCGCTACCCTCCAATGACCAAGAAACCAAGGTGGTGGTGGAGGACCTTGGCCTGCATTCCCTATCTAATGCCTCTCCATGAGACCTGGATGTATGCAGAAACCGCATATCATCTTCATCCCTTCTTGGAGGACTTTGAGTACCTGACCTACCCCTTCCTTGGGTTCATAGGGAGTCTGCCAAGTTGGTTTTTGATGGCCTATTTCTTTGCAGCCTACCTTGGGGTGGTGAGGAGGAAGGAGTGGTCACACTTCTTCCGCTTCCATGTTGTGATGGGGATGCTGCTAGAGATCACCCTCCAGGTAATCGGGACTGTGAGCCGTTGGATGCCACTTGCTGTGTACTGGGACAAAATTGGGATGCATTTCTGGACTGCTGTGGCATTCGCATACTTGTTCACAGTTCTTGAGTGCATGCGCTGCACACTTGGAGGCATGTATGCAGACATCCCATTTGTCTGTGATGCAGCATATATTCAGATTCCTTACGATTAAGAACTGTTGTCTTGTTGTATTCTTCATGCTATAGATTGTAGATTTCTTCTTGGAAAACTCTTTTCAGAGGGAACTGGAATTTATGGTTTGTTCATCACATTTTATATGTGGAAACAGGAATCAATCTTTGTTTGTTGGCTCTCTCATTTTCTGTGTTATATTTTGAGGACCTGGCTATGAATAGATGTTTTGTTGCCATACCATCCAGAAGCCTGGAATGTGGAATAAGGGTTAATGCCATATTTGCTGTTAAAAACAAGTGTGATAACACCAGGTTCTCCCTGCAACCATTTAAACATGGATTGGGGCATGTATGATTAATCCTTGATCAAAGTTGAGAGGCTTTTTCATGTGATCAAATCACAGGTGGATCACAATGCCATGCTTAAGCTTGGTCAATGATTTCAGTTTGGTGGGATGCTCTTCCTTGTCTTTAGAGAATGCCAGTAGTTGGAGCAAGCATGCCTCAAGTGCTGCATTATGTAATTCTGGCAAATGAAATTTTATTTAAGCAATCTTTGTGTTTGAACAAATGAATAATAAAAACTACCCAGTTGCTAGTTCTACAGATTGTATGAAATGAAAGGATAAAAATTATTAGCTGCAAGCTAAAAACCAGTCATAATGTTTTTTGCTCTGTTTTAGTCAGAATTTAAAATATGCATTCAATGTAGATCATAATTTCCAATAAATTGTTCTTTAATATAGAAAAACTGTGCTATCAGATTTGTGGAGCATTAATGCTTTTTTTTAAATATTTTTTTTATTAAATGAATGGTCATCACAATAGTTCAAATATTGGACATTGTAATGGCTGTCAGCTAGAGGTGAATGAACCAAGAAGATATATGCCAAAATCCATTTCCATATCCATATCTATGTCTATACCTAGAAAAGAAAAACAGATAAGGATGCCTATGTCTATCTGGTTTTGTTTATAATTATATTTAGTCCTATACAGCTTTAATGAATTTTAAAGATAAATGCTAAATATTAATGTCTTTAACTTGTTTTTGCATTCCATACTATTTATATCATATTATCTATATTTGATTATATATATATATGTTTAAATGAATGCAGACTTGAATTTTAGCAATTGATTTTTATTCATGTCCATATTTTATACAATAAAAGCAGATATTAATATGAATATACTAATATTTGATCATTTTCAGCCCTATAATGGGTACTAATCTTTCGATTAGACAATATGTTTTGAAATCAAATCGCTATATCAATTCAAAAAAAATAACATTTATTTTGTGAACGATGACATAAGCAAATAATATCATTATTGTACTATTGTTGTCCATTAGCTCTTGTAATAATAGGTAATAATAACTGTTATTATACTCTTCCTCTGAAGGAGGAAAGAAATGCCATTAACTAATGGTTGCATTGGGCATAATGTTGCCGTTTTGCTTTATAACTAAACTATGGGTTTCAATGGGCATTTTGGAAAAAAAAAAGGTGTTAGAAGCATTGGAATGACTGTGGTCTTTATAGAAATGAAAAGAATTTAAGTGAATTAATTCATAAATTATATAAGTTCAACATTTATTGGATTTGGCTCAACTTAGAATCCAATTGGCAATAGTTGTTATATTAGGTAAGCTTTATTTCTTTACACTTTCAAAACAATTAATTAATGACATAATTTCAAAATATGACTGACAAACTTTAAATAATTCAGAACAATCTAGTGTTCAAACTTGTATTAAGCTCACAAAATCAATCACATGCCCTGATCCATCTTTGCGATTAGGTGGACTCCAAACTGGATATATGTTTAGACCTAAATTTTTTATGATAAATTGAAATGCAAAACAAATATATAAGCCACTGATTTGCAACATAACCTGTTTACATTTAGGCTACATTTTGAGTCTTTGTAATAGAAATCTAAAATTAGGCTTGGATGTAATCAACTAAGTTTTCTTTAAGTTCATCTTTTCATATCAGAATCCAACATTGAGTAATTAACTCAATCCATGCAATATTTTTAAACCTTTCCAATCACTTTGAGTTAATTGTGATTTGAAGGCAGCTCAATACAAAAAAGAATCACTCAACAACCGTAGTAGGTTGAGCTTGATTAAGCTTGGACCTGATCAAATTTGATTTAAAACATTTGATGTTAAGTCTGATTCTTTTACTACTATTTCATCATCAAGCAACTTAATAATCTTAAGTAGGGTTCAAATCAATTTGAAATTGAATTTAACTTTGGTTCATGCTTAAATTATCAAACTCAACATGTAATAATTAATGAGAGTTAAGTCAAATTAATTTTTTTTAATAATGCAAGGCTTGATAAGCTCAAGGAGCATTATTCCCACCTAAATAAAGCAAGATTAGGATTTGTATAAAATAATGGATCTGGTGATAATAAATGACTTACCATTTCAAAATATGCCAAATATATTATGCTATCTTGATAAGGATGAATATCTGGTTTTAGGATTGCACCAAATAGGCTAAAATATACTTTTAGTCCTCAAACTTTCGCTCGGAATTAATTTTGATTTTTAAATTTTTTGTACTGATAATTTAATTCTTTTACTTGACATAAAGTTTTGTTAAAATTAATAGAATAAATATTATGTCATCCTAATACAAATATACAAGGTTTTTTTTTTCTCGCCAACATATCATATTTTATCAAATTATTTCGTATAATAAGATTCTAAGAATACAGAGCATATTTAGAAAAGATTTTTAAAATATAAAAAATGAAATAGTAATAATTCGATGATTTGAAACTAAAATATATTTTGAGTGAAAGTTGAAGGCGATACCTGTACGGATACAACGACACAGCTTCGTTAGAACCCTTCAATACGACTTCCGAGTGTACCCACGTACTCCAGTGCCAGGCTTTAAAGGACGTCCAAGGGTGTCAAATGGACGCCGCGGGCCGCTTCGGCCCCTCTACCAACTTGTCAACGACGATTGAATCGAGTCCTCCTTTCCCTCGCTCTCACAGGACCCGACACCTTGACGGAGACCGGAGAAGGTGACTGCTTCCTTCAAAATTCCTTTTTTTTTTTTTTTTCTCCCTATGTTTTCCCGTGACACGCTCTTTAGAGGAAAGACCCACTATTTTGTTCTGATTCTGAGATTCTTGCGCCATATAATGATTGCTAGGATTTATAGGAGAGTTTTAGGGTTTTGTAATGATGGGTGGCAATGAGACTTTGTTCTCGAACGGTTTCATGCTTTCAAGGATGTGTCTTGATGTAATGGTAAGATTGCTCTATCACAAAAAGTTCACGTAGTTGAAACACAGATACAGTTTTTCTTTTTCTTTTTTTTCTTCTTCTTTTTTTCCCTATATGTAAGGTGGTAGGTTGTATGCATCTGAGTCTCGTACACTGTGTTGTTCTTTTTTTATCATTTCATGTTTTATTTGGTTAAAAAGATCATCTTTTTTTTTTTCGATTTGATGTTTCAAGTAGAAGTAATTTTGTTATTAGATGCCTGTTCTTTGAAATTATCGCGGGATTTTGAGAGCTCGTTTTGAATTTATGCTCTTGGGGCTCTGTTTTAACAAGATATTTTTAGGGTTTTGTAGTGGTCGGTGTTGATGAGGTTATGTCTTTGGATTACAATGTATATTTGTGTTTAAAAAAGTAGTTTTTGTTTTCTGTTGCTGATTTGATTTTTGAAACAAAACCATCCTTTTCTTTCACTTTGATATTTAGGTTCTGATGCTATCATGTATTATTGATTGCCGTTCATGAATTTGAGTTCCGGGATTTCTGTTTTCAGGAGAGTTTCATGGTTTTGCATAACGATGGGCAGGGAATAATTTTAGATTTTGGTATGCTACAAACCCCACTCACGCTCCAAAGTAAAAACGACAACTTTTTAAAATATTTGATCCTAAAATCATCATGGGATTCTGATCCTTGAAATGATCTGATCCTTGAAATGGAGTCATTTGGTCGGATGCCGAGGCACGTTTGGATTTGAAACAATCATGAGGTTAGCTGTTGTTGAATGGTGTTTATGGATTTATGTTTTCAAAGATGATACTAGTTTTTATGCAATAATCAGGAATCAGACTTTTAGGTTCACGTTGCTGCTCTCTCTATAGGATACTGGGTGTGTATTTCCCTCACCACCCCCCCCCCCCCCCCCCCCCCCCCCCCTCCCTTTTTTCCTTTTAATCCTAGCAACAAATTCACTTTTGTCTGACACTCAAATGTTAGGCATGGTGGGTTTTGGGATGATGAAGGTCTTTTATAGGAGTTCTTGACTGGAGCCTAGGTGCTTTTGTTTTGAACGATGACGTTATTTTAGATGTGATGAATAAGGATACAACTTCTGGATATGTATCTATGTTCTATATATGAATGCACTTTGTACTATTAATGAATGATAATTAGTCCTTTTCATTTTTTACCTTTTTTTAAGGAGTTTTGGTCTTTTGGATATCATCACCTTTCTGATACTTAGGTACTATGTTTGGAATGATCATGGAATTTCGATAGCTGTATATTGCTTATAAAATTTTTTTAATTAGTTGATATGAGAGTTTGGGTTATGGATTACTGATTTGTTTATGATCCTTTACCTTGAAAATCTTGTAATGGTATATTTTGCTTTATGAAAAATATTAGGTTGTGTTTGGTTTTTGAAAATATTTTCCTTTTTTTCTATTTTAATTTTTGAAAATGGTTTTTATTTCTATTTTTTGATCTCTTAAAAATGCGCTTGGTAAGTAAGAATAAAAATATATTTTTTTTTTTTGTTTTCATTATAAATAACATCTTAAAAGGATAGGTGAAAAGACATAAGGGAAATACCTTCACTCTCATATTTTCAAGTTCTCTTGCTTTTGTTTTTTATTCTCCTTTTGTTGTGATGGAAAATGGTGAAAACATTTTTAAACTGTTTTCATTTTTTTGGTATTTTGTAATTATATTTTCCAAAAAATTGTCTTATTTTCAATCATCAAACACCTTTTCATAAGTGTTTTATGTTTTTCATGAAAATAAAAGGAAAAACAGGATTGTTTTTAAAAACCAAATACACCTTTAGTTTTCTGATTTTATTCTTAAAGAAAAGAAGCTGCTTTTGTTCAATGATCAGATACTTTGGTTCCTAGAGTGATCAAGGACTTTGACTTTTGTTATCGACTTGTCATTTCTTTTTTTCTCTTTTGATTTGGTAAAAATGGTTTTTGTCTGATGGATAGGGATGAAATTTTTGGGATTGATCTGCTATTTGTTTAATGTGGAGACCTACTATATTTGAGTGATACATGGGCTGTAGATTGCTTACACACTTTTGCTAGCTGTTTGTATTGTTGGCCTTATGTATCTTTAAACATATAAAAAAGAATCAAGATTTTAATTTGATGGGTAGTGAGGAATTTTGGACTTCCAGTTGCTCTGTCTTTCTTGGTAGGCATGGCTTTGTATTCTTGATGAGGAATTATTGGTTAATATATATAATTTTATGATTTTTTTTCCACCATATTTCTACGTTTTGTGCAATAGTTTGTCCTGCATAAAGCTGTTGTTCAATGCGAGGCTCAATATGCTATTCAGCGATTAACCAGGGAAAAAACAAAATGTTGTTTAGTGCGTTCCTCTGTTCCTCATCATATATTCTTCTTTAATTTTATTTCCTATAAAGTTGTTAGCTCTGTTACTTTCATCATGTTTTTGCCAATTTCAAAGTAAAGAAATAGGTTACTGTACCGCATCTTGTTTGATCTATTAAATGGGAGGAGCCAACCTTCTATTTTGGATCATTGTTGCCATAAGGGGAAATGCATGCAAGAAGGCGGGAAATAGGAATGATCGTAAAAATGGTCCCAATATGGAAAATGGGAAACAACAACATAATATATTCATCCATGGATGCACACGTGCACATGCACACATGGAAGAGGGGGAGAGTTATGTCATTCATTCAGTTTTATTTTGAAATTTGATTATATAATTTTCCTTCAATCTTCTGTCATTCAGTTTTTATGTTGAAAAGTGGTTCATTTTTACATAACTTCTATTGGGTGAAGTGTTACAGTCTTATGTTGTTCAGTTTTTATGTTGAAAAGCATTCTTTTCTTCATGTTCTGTACTTACGCTATAGCAAATTGCTTGTATAGAAGTATCAAGTATCCGATCAATTTCTTATAAAAAAGAATTCCTGGTAAAGTTTAGTGATATTCTCTTTGCCTAGACTTCATTCTGTACCAATTTTAATTATCTGTTTTTCGACGTTGAAAAGGTAATGCAAAAAATGGAGGCATCCGATCGCAATGTGCAGCTGCTAAAACGTCAGAAAGGAAAGACTCAAGATGAAGCTGACCAAATCAGCAAATTACCTGATGCCATCATTTATTACATATTCTCATTTCTTTCCACAATTGAAGTCGTGCAGACAAGCATTCTCATGAAGAGATGGAGAAACCTGTGGACTTCAGTCCCTACGCTTGATTTTGATGATGATCAATTTCTGATGGCCAATGGAGAAAATAAATTCGCTCGCTTTGTCAACAAAGTGCTGAATTGCTATACTGGGCAGCGTATACAGAAATATCATCTATCAATTAAACAACTGCATAATTCAAAGTTTGTTGGCACTTGGGTCAATTTTGCAGTTGAACGTAATGTTCAAGAACTAGATCTTGAGCTGCCTCATGGAAGTCCCTTTGAGATGCCTTTATGCAGATCAGTAAGGGTCCTGAAATTGCAAGGAGATCTCAAACTTCCTGGGTCTGGGTGTTTTAGCTCACTTGAGATTTTGTCTCTGACAGATGTTCAACTGTCTAATGATGATGCAATCCTGAACATGTCTTCTCAACGGTATCCTCTCCTGAGAAGCTGCAGCCTTATAAGTTGCATGGGGTTGAGCTCTCTTAATATTAGCTGCTCACTTCTTGAACATGTTGATATTGAAAGGTGCCTTGACTTGGATCAACTCCGTGTCTTTGCTGAGAAACTTCGTTTCTTGAGCGTGCAAAATTCTTTTACTTATGGAGTTGACACAAGTTTGCTTGAGATAGCAGCCCCAAATCTTCAAATTTTTGAATGGTTGGATTACATTATGGACAATTTTTCTATAGGAAACTTCACATGCTTAGAATCTGCACATGTATCTCTTGTGTTTCATTATCAACCAGAGAAGAAAGAATCACATGTGAAAAATGCAAGAAAGTTTCTCCAACATCTTGCATGTGCTGAAACTTTACATGTGGAAATGCCTTGCCTCTGGGTATGTTTCTTTTCTAACAGCATGCTCTTCTTTCTTCATTTATAATAATAATGATTGATCCACTTGTTGCATTCCTTGGATAGCATTACCACCTGTTAAACATGAGTCTTTGAGACAATTTGATTGTTATTCATTCATACAATTTTTTTTTCCATTTGCCCTTTTGTGCACGGTCGCATGTTTTTTACCTTCTTTATGCATGCACTGTATATAATTAACTGATTGCTAGGTGATTTATGAGTTTTGTCATTTTGGTTCTAACAGAGAATATTTGATTGCTTAAACGGAGTCATTTAGTTTTGCTAGTAAGAACTTAGATTTAGTTGTGTTTAATTCATAATATTAAATGCAAACAAGTAGTGAAAATATAATATGTAAATTTATTTTGCAATCCATATAATGAAGAAAGTGCTGCAGGATAACATCAATAAGTAGGCTGGAACTTAGGAATATGATCTAGTTTGGAGGTTTTTCGTATTTCTGCCATTCAATTATCATTTATTTTGGTAAGCTAACTTTTCTATAGATGGACATACCACTTCTACAGTGGTTGGTTTAAATAAAGTTTTGAAAGGAATACTTTTGGTATAGTCTGTAGCGGGACCTACTTGGTGGTGCATAAAAGATTATAAACTAGGTTATATTTGTATTTTTCTGTTTTTCTCCTAATCATCCCCCTCCCCACCTTAGCCCTCTTGCAGGTGCACAAGGAGAAGTGCATGTGCGCACACATGGTGTGTGAAAACTCTTCTGTCTAGTTAGGCTTTATTTGTATTCTTCTAATTTCTTTTTGATTTCATATTGCATAGTTAGGGTATGTTTGCTTGCAAGAAAAAAATCATGGAAATGGAAAAATAGGTTTTTTCTATTGAAAATGGAAATGATTTACAGAGATCTAAATATAAGCTTTCTCTATTAGTCAATTTTCTAATTGAAACCATCAAACAAACAAATGGAAAACTGTATCTCTACCATATAAAAATGTAGGAATATTTCTGTCAGATTCTATCCATCATCTTTTGTTCTAAAAAATGTCCTACTTTTTCTAAAACAGCCTTGTTTTATACATATGGGGAAACAAAATTAAAATTGTAATTTTAGGCAAATAAAAAAAATCTTAACCCTCATAGCAATAAGCAAATCAAAAATAAAAAATTTAGCTTCGAACAAAATAAAGAAGCAATTTTGCAGATTAGTTCCTAAAATCTTCAGTTCCCCATCCATTTTATTTCTACATAAAAATCTTGGTAAAATTCCTCATTTATACAAATCAGTTGTTCCACTAGTTTTCATCAACTAAGCCCTTGTTAAAGTCAGCCAAGGTTGCAGGAGACAAAATGCACTTGGCCTAATGGTGAATGAGGCTTAGGACTCAGCCTATACTTGCTCACTTTGCTCTCTTCTTGCTTGTAGCTTGGCCCCCAGGGGACCAAGGGTGGAGAGGCATGGGTTAAGGGGTCAATTAAGTGAGGAACAGTGAACAAAATGTCCAGAAGTTATGAAATTTGCACCATAGCCGAATGCCTTGTTAGCATCTAGTTAACTTATCTGAAGGGATGTACAACCTTGCAAGCAATAACTTACTAGATTTCATGACTAAGATATAAATACCAAAAATTGAACAAAAATTGCTTTTTTTTTTTTTTTTCATTAACAGTGCCTCTTAAAAGGATAGGCAAAAAAGGTTTAAGGGGACACTATTGATTCCTATATTTTCAAGTTCTCTAGTGTTTTTAATTTTCTAATCTTTCTTTGTTTTGATAGAAAACGGTGAAAACATTTTTAAACTATTTTTGGGTTTTTGTCATTTTTTAATTTTGTTTTCCAAAACAATTGTTTTCATTTTTAAACACTTCCATCCCAAGTGTTTTTGGTTATTTGTGAAAGTAAAATTGAAAAATAGGACTGATCTTAAAAACCAAATTCACAGTAAGTTTTTCTGGCAGTTTTTCTTGCAACCAAGCACTATTAAAGCTTCTTTACACTTTAAATGGCGGAGCATTCTTGTTCCATGAGTGCATGTACTATTCGAAAAGAAAATAGTGAAATAGGGGTTCAAGTTCTAGCTCTTGTAATGGAATTCCTAGGTAAAAGAAATGATTGGCAAATTGGCCAAAAGGATTGCCGGTTACAATGATGATTCTTGAGCTGCTTAAGCTTTGTTTAATCGTTTCTCCCCCGCCATCAATGGTGGAAGTTCTAAAACTGTTTCTAGATTTGCTTTGGTCTTTGGGGTAATGTCACAGTGCGGGTTCTTCCATAAAATTACCTTTAATGGTCTTTGAAAGTTTCTTCTGAGAAATTTTCACATTATTTTCCAGTACTGTCTTCTTCTATGCTTATCATTTGCACTGTCAAGTGATGCCTGAACCTTGCTGATTTATGGGTCATCAATTCAGCTTTGTTTCTGCATGATTTTTTTAAAAAAATTTGAGATGAACTAATGTAATATACTTTTTTTTTTTTTTTTTAATATGCTGCAGGGTCTGCCTACAAACAGGGACTTGTTGGAAGGTTTATCGACTCAATTGCATAACTTAAAGCACTTGACATTCTTGGCGGGTCTCGACGATCATGTGTTTCAAGGAATTTCATGCTTACTCAAGAGCTGCTCAAATATGGAGATTCTTCATATCCATATCATCGATGAACATGTTCAAGAGGTGGTTTTACATTAGTTTCATTATCCGGTCATGCATGGCTTGTTATTAATAATCATGCATATAGTAGTGCAGGATAGAGTTACCTTTATTTTTAATTTTCTTTTTAATGAAATGGGACACCATCGTCCCATCATGTCTTAATACTTGGGATGGAAGGGGCCGGTTTTGGGATGTTGAGACAATGGTGGGATGGCTCATCCTAACACTTGGGATAGCAACCTGTCCTAACAACCAACGACTTTCGGGATTTGAATGGCATGCTGTTTTAAGATATGCTTCTTTATTACCATTTATGCATTTGGTTATCTAATATATTTTGCTTGACTTGTGCAACTCGCTAATGGCTAGTTTTCTCACTCTATAGGAGCTCAATGATCTCTTTCCCGATTTATCTCATTTCACCCAGAGGGAGACCTGGGATTATCAAAGGAACACCCTGGATCATCTATTGGAAGCGAGAATATGTGGATTTAGTGGAAAGGAGCATGAGATTGAATTTGTGCAATTCTTGCTGGAATATGCAACCACCTTGAAGAAAATGGTTGTCACATTTTCAGTCCAGGTTTTGCAGAATTTGAAGGCTGAGATAGCTGAGAAACTGATGGCATTTAAGAAAGCCTCTCCTGATGCTATCGTTTCATGGCGCTGAAGGAAGGTTTCCCATGGGTTTGATGGTCTCACAAGTCTTGCAGTGCTATCTGAGCACTTAATAAATTTTCAGTAATAATGTGTCAAAAATTGTCTTTAATAATGTGCCAATGGGGCCATGCCATTGCTCAGTTTGATCGAAGTAAATCATATTTTATTGGCTTTGTTGGCTCTTATTTGTGATGTTTTTGTTGCACCGGCAAAATTGCTGATATTACTCGATTGATGGGGCCATTCTGCACAATGTGCTCTATCTTTTTTGCTATTATGCCTTTTGTTGATGCCAAGTCATTTTCCTTCAACGCCGTGAGACGGAAGACCTCTCGAGGAGTTTCCGCAAGAAAGTTTCTAGAGACCGGATGCTTCGGTGGGGATCCTCCGACGCTCAAGTAAGTCATTTGGGAATAGAGAGAAAAACTAGCTGAGTGATAGCTAGAGAACTTGAGTTCATGCCTCCTTCCTCATTGGAAGTATGGGCATTTTATACTTGTCCGAGGGTTTCTTTTCCTGCTTTCAGAAGGTTGAAGATTTCGAGGTGTCGTTGTTCGATAGTGGATGGGTGACTAGGATGATAGTTATAGGTTGCAACCGATACTGAGCATGTCGATGTGTTTTGCCCCGTCAGCCACTTGTCAGGCACGACGCAGCAGGTGGCAGGTGGGCCTCGTTGCGTCAGGCGTGCGTCGTTATGGGCTGCGATCACGTGCTGTTGCAGACAAGGAGTGGGCCATGTGGTCGCCACAGGCGATTGGTGGGCTACATGAGTATGTCAGGGGGCTCGAGGTAGCAGGACATGAGGTTTGAGGCTGGGGGGATGCCAGGTCCGAGGCTGAGGCTGAGGGAACGCTGGGTCTGAGGCTGAGGGCGAGGGGATGCCAGGTCCGAGCCGAGGGGACGCTTGATCCGAGGCCGAGCTCGAGGGGACGCCAAGTCCAAGGCTGAGGTCGAGGCCGAGGGGACGCTGGGTCCGGGGGGATCTCGGAGGCCGAAGGGGCCTCGGAGGCCGAAGCCGCCCGCGGGGCCGAGGCGGGGCTCCGTCAACTACCTTCACTGTTAACACTAACGGCGTTGGATCGGCTACATCAGATGCCCCCTCGCTCCTGAGACGAAGCGGGCCCATCTCTGCAAGGCGAAAGGGGTGTCATCTCTCAAGTGGCTGATCCCTGCACGCTGCCAATCGTCGAAGAGCACGTGTTTGTAGATGCGGCGATGTGGCGTGGGCGATCTGGGGCTGCAGCAACATCGCCCCACGCCGTCCGTCTGATCCGCGGAGATCAGCCTTGGGATGGGGGTACCTTCTCTCGAGGCTCACGATAAGTCACCGCCATCATTGCCATCATTGCGTTGACGTCAGTGATGCCTTGCCATTCGCCGAAGGCGGATCGTTCCACGCGTCGGGCGCCTGCCGAATCGACCCGGCCTACGACGGGAGTCCATGTGGCCGAGCAGATGAGTCGGGACGATTTGAAGCTGATAAGTCGGGCGAAAGGCCAGATTTCATCATTTTGCATGAGATCGTCTTCTTCCTCTAGCTCCCAGCTTCATCTTCCTCCCGAGACCTTGCTCCTACTGCATCCTACTCTAGGTTAGCTTCTTGACCTCCTCCTCCTAGCTTCTTCCATAGCTCTCCTAATGTCTTCCTCTCCATCCTGGCCTTCGTCTGAGTCCCCTTGTGGACCAGATTTCTTCTTCGAGGCTTCATGCCTCTCCATCTCCTGCCCTTCGTGGTCCTCCTCCTCCGCCCCCTCGAAGGACCACATTCCCCTATCTCAGCGACGACCAGTCGTTGCTGCTCCGGTAAGGAGATGTCCGGTAGCCGCTGGCGCCTCCTCGAGGGTGGGGGCGGAATCCCCGACGGGGACCGCCTCCATGATAACGAGCCAGGACCTGGTCAATATCAGGGCCCGTTACCAAATCTCCCGAGACATCGGGCTCTTCCTGCCGACCCCCAACGATAGGGTGGTCTCCTCCCGGCCTGGTAGGGTGGCCGTTTATGAAATATCCCTTAAGTTAGGTCTTCGTCTGCCTTTCCATCCTTTCTTCGTCAACCTCCTATACTACTATACCTTGACCCCCACCTAGCTAGTCCCGAACTCCCTTCGAACCATTTGTGCCTTCATCGTCCTCTGCTACTTCCACTGCATCACACCCAGACTCTCCCTCTTCCGATCTTTCTATACCCTCCGACAACAGGCGGGTTGGTGGCTATTCTAGCCTCGGCCCGGTCGAGTCCTAAAATTATTTCTCCCATCTTCCGTTAAGGGCTGGAAGTTTCAATTTTTCTTCGCCAACCTCGATAGGGTTAAGCCGAGGTGAGGGGACCCAGACCTTAGGCCCAATGTGAACTCATCAAAACTCCCGGGGGATAGGGAAGCGCTGGGGTAGCTTTTGATGGCCGACATCCCCAGGTGCAACCAGCTCCTATCGGAGGACAATTTTCGACTTGCGGGGGTCTCCACCCGGAGCGGTGAGTAGCCGTCTACCCAACACTTAGCCAATCTTCCTCCTCTTCTCTCTTTTTTTTGTACTAACTCTGACCGACGGCGAGCAGTGATGAAGCTTCCGACCCTCAAGCTCAGGAGGGCCGCCGCCAAGAGGAAGAGGGCCCTAGAGAGGTCAAGCGAGGGGCAGCAGACTCCAGCCCCCAAGCACCCGGTGGCATGAGATTCCCCGCTACCCGAGCACCAAGAGCCCCCGGTCACATCGAAGGTGGACCTGATGGCAAACACTCCTCCGGAAGGGGTGAGGGTTGAAGGGGTGACAACGGCGGAGCCCAGGTCTCAACCGAACCAACCCCGGCAGAGGCGGAGCAAAGCTGGGGAAGGGGCCATCGGCGGCAGCAAGTCCGCCCCCGAAGGAGGTACCAGTGGGCAGTCCTGTGCACCCCGTGCCCGAGCATGCCAGAACCGCCGAGGGAAGCAGGGCCGGGCCGGCCCCCCATAGGCTCTCCCTCATGGATGATGGGCACCGAGCGAAGCGGCTCATCTCCCAGGTAATCTTGCCTGAGTTCCAGGAAGAGCTCAGGCACCTGAGGGCATCAACATTCTTTCGAGAGGCCTTCGTGGCTCTCGTCCGGGTAAGTAATCCTGTGATCCTTGGCTTTAAATACCTAACTGTTTTTGGGTACTGACGGATGCGTTCTGAATGCAGTCGCAAACTCCCTGGTGGCCACAAGAGAGGTCATCAAGGAAGGTGAGGCCATCGTTCGCCAGGCCCGGCAGGACGCCGAGGAGGCCCAGGCCCGAGCCGAAGTGGCTGAAAGGGCCTTAGAGGCGGCAAGGACCGACCGAGCCGCCGAGATAGCAGAGGCTGCTAGGCAGGCAGAGATTGAGGCCAACCGTGCATGGGCGGCACTGAACCAACTTGGGGAGGCTGAGGGCGCTGTCTTCGTCAGGGATCGGCACATTGCCGAGCTGGACTCTGCCATCCGGACGGCCAAAGATAGGGCGGAGCACGCCAAGGAGAGGGCGGAGCACGCTAAAGAGGTGGAGAGGAGGGCACCCTCCCTGGCAGAGGAGAAGGAAGTGTGGGCCTGAGAGGTAGATGCTGCCGCTGAGGCTAGGGCCCGCGAGGCAGAGGCTGCGACCGAGGCTAGAGTCGCGGTGGCCGTGGAAGAGTTCAAGGCATCGGAACACTTCGCGGATGAGTTAGCAGAAACTTCCATGGACGACTATCTTCAAGGGTTCCAATATTGCAGGGAGAAGGTGGCCCGGGACCTGAACTTCCCCTAGGCCTTGGATGTTGAGCCAAACCGCATGTCGAAGGTGGCCTCATCTAACGATGAGCCTTCAGCGGCCGATCTGTAGACTTGTATTTGTTTTCCTTTAGTTTTTGTACTAAGTCCGATCTAGTCAGCATTTTGTAAGCACCTTCTGGCAATGGAAATATTTTGGTTCCTTGATGTTTCAAACTTTTAATCCTCCTTTGCATGCCGACGTAGGACCCCTAGGGGCTGCGTCAGCATCGGAGTAGCGTCCGCCCACTCATCACGAGCAAGTCCACGACTTGGCTGCTACGCAGGGCCGGATTTGAGAGAGCACCGAGGTTGGACTCGGGGTTGGGTCTGCCTTGGGCTTCTGTGTACCGATGAACATCGGCCTTGGAATGCCGAGGTGGACTCAGGCTTTTGAGTACCGATGAAAAATCGGCCTTGAAATGCCGAGGTGGACTTGGGCTTCTGAGTACCGACGGAACATCAACCTTGGAATGTCGAGGTGGACTCGGGCTTCTGAGTATTGATGGAACATTGGCCTTCGAATGCTGAGGTGGACTCGGGCTTTTGGTGCCGATGGTACATCGGTCTTGAAGTGCCGAGCTGGACTCGAGCTTTTTGGTGCCGGTGGTACACCAGTCTTGAAGTATCGAGCTGGCCTCGGGCTTTTTGGTGTCGGTGGTACATCGGTTTTCGATGTTGATGGTGCATCGGTCTTGAAGTGCCGAGCTGGCCTCAGACTTTTGGTGCCGTGGTACACTGGTCTTCGGTGCCGATGGTGCATCCGTCTTGAAGTACCGAGCTGGCCTCGGGCTTTTTGGTGCCGATGGTATACCGGTCTTGAAGTGCCGATCTGGCCTTGGGCTTTTTGGTGCCGGTGGTATACCGGTCTTCAGTGCCGATGGTGCATCAGTCTTGAAGTGCCGAGCTGGCCTCGGGCTTTTTGGTGCCGGTGGTACACCGGTCTTCGGTGCTGATGGTACATCGGTTTTAAAGTGTCGAACTGGCCTCGGGCTTTTTGGTATTGATGGTACACTGGTCTTGAAGTGCCGAGCTGGCCTCGGGCTTTTTGGTGCAGGTGGTCACCGGTCTTCGATGTCGATGGTGCATCGGTCTTGAAGTGCCGAGCTGGCCTCGGGCTTTTTGGTACCGATGGTACACCTGTCTTCGGTGCCGATGGTATATCGGTCTTGAAGTGCCGAGCTGGCCTCGGGCTTTTTGGTGCCGATGGTACACCGGTCTTCAATGTCGATGGTACATCGGTCTTGAAGTGTCGAGATGGCCTCGAGCTTTTTGGTGCTGGTGGTACACCAGTCTTCGGTACCAATGGTGCATCGGTTTTGAAGTACCGAGCTGGCCTGGGCTTTTTGGTGCCGGTGGTACATCGGTCTTCGGTGTCGATGGTACATTGGTCTTGAAGTACCGAGCTGGCCTCGGGCTTTTTGGTGCCGGTGTTACACCGGTCTTCGGTGCCGATGGTACATCAGTCTTGAAGTGCTGGCTCTTTGGTGCCGGTGGTACACCGGTCTTCGGTGCCGGTGGTGCATCGGTTTTGAAGTGCCGAGCTGGCCTCGGGCTTTTTGGTGCCAGTGGTACATCGGTCTTCGGTGCCAATAGTACATCGGTCTTAAAGTGCCAAGCTAGCCTCGGGCTTTTTGGTGCCGATGGTACACCGATCTTCGGTACCGATGGTACATCAGTCTTGAAATGTCAAGCTAGCCTAGGGCTCTTTGGTGCCGATGGTACATCGATCTTTGGTGCCAATGGTACATCGATCTTGAAGTATCGAGCTGGCCTTGGGCTTTTTGGTGCTGATGGTACATCGGTCTTCGGTACTGATGGTACATCGGTCTTGAAGTGCCAAGCTGGCCTTAGGCTTTTTGGTGCCGATGGTACACCAGTCTTCGGTGCTGATGGTACATCGGTCTTGAAGTGCCAAGCTGGCCTCGAGCTTTTTGGTGCCGATGGTACATCGGTCTTCGATGCCGATGATACATTTGTATTAAAGTGCCGAGCTGGCCTCGGGCTCTTTGGTGCCGATGGTACATCGGTCTTCGATGTCGATGGTACATTGGTCTTGAAGTGCCGAGCTGGCCTCGGGCTTTTGGTGCTGATGGTACACCGGTCTTCGGTGCCAATGGTACACCAGTCTTGAAGTGCCGAGCTGGCCTCAGGCTTTTACTGAAAGACGGGTTACTCGAACACGCTTTTATTAATATAGAATACGAAATTGGAGCCCGAAGGAATGTAGACACAACTAAACGTAGTGAAGAGGTATATTACTGATAATACCGATGGAGGTTATCGGTGTTCCATGTTTATGGGAGCGGCTTCCCATCCAGTCCTTTGATTCTGTACGCTCCATGATGGAGGACTTCGGTGACTTGATAGGGTCCCTCCCAATTTGGCAACAACTTTTCCCTTTCCGTCGGCTTAGAAACATCAGTCCGTCTGAGGACCAGGTCCCCGGGCAGGAAGGTCCTAGGGCAGACGCGTGCATTGTAGTACCTGGCTGTTCGCTGCTGGTAGGCAGCCATCCGAAGTTGCGCTCGGTCCCGCATCTCCTCCACAAGGTCGAGGTTGGCCAGCAGCTGGGTTGAGTTGTCCTCCTTGCTATATGACTCCGTTCGGGGGCTCGGGGCACCTATCTCCACTGGGATGACAGCCTCGGAACGGAAGACGAGGCTGAAGGGCATCTCTCCGGTGGGAGCTCACGGCATTGTGTGGTAGGCTCACAGCATATTGGGGAGCTCCTCCACCCACCTTCCTTTGAAGTCGTCCAGCCGTGCTCTAAATCCTTGGAGGATAATACGGTTGACCACCTTAGCTGCACCGTTGGTCTGAGGGTGCCCGACTGAGGTGAACCGCTGGTGAATGCCAAGCTCGGTGCAGAATCCTCTGAAGGCCGCATTGTCGAACTACCAGTCGTTGTCGGTGACGAGAGTACGTGGCAGCCCAAACCGGCAGATTATGGACTTCCAGAAGAAGGATCTCACCTTGCCCTCGGTGATCTTAGCAAGTGCCTCGGCCTTGATCCACTTGGTGAAGTGGTTGATGGCCACCAATAAGAATTTACGCTGACCGAAGGCCGAGGGGAACGGTCCCAGGATGTCCATCCTGATGCGTGTCATAGCGCAACGATTAAAACACCTTAATTTCACTATTAGAATAGCGAGAGTAAGGGATCGATTCCACAGGGACTTTAGCGATTATCTTGAAATAAATTTATAAATTTAACTAAATAGATAATTATTAGTGCAAAATAATCAAGATATGGTCTATCTTATAAGAGCACGGCCCGTACCCGTAGATCATAGCCCGTCCCTTTTAAGTATAGATCAGTCTAAAATTATTTTCACTTAAATATAATTTAATAACAATTAAACATAGAAACTTTATTTTAATAATATTGTATATTAAAATCTAAAATTGATAAACTTTATTTTCTAGCATTAAGATGGTAATAAAAAGCAATAAATTCTCAAAGAAGAACCTCCACGCTCCGACTATAACCTCCACAATCCCACGAACTCCTAGCAGTGCCTCTAACAAATCCTCACAAGCCAGGACTAGAATCTTCATGGACAAACAGAGATACTCCAATCCACGGACGACCTCCTTCTCCCTGAATAGCTAGATCATGCGAACAGAGCACGCACGGACGGATCCTCTTGCAGATTCCAAGCCGCCTGGAACAGATATTCTTTAATCCACGGACGGCCTCCTTCTCTACGGCACAAACAGAGGCACTAACAGATGCCTGGATGCTCCTAGAAACAGAGTAGGAACAGCTGCTTGCTCCTTGGAACAGAGCAACATCCATGGACGCGGAACCCACGGACGGCTGCTTCACGAACCACGGATTCCTCTCTGGATTCACGGACGGCTGCTTCCGGACTCCCTCCTCGCTGCTCTCCCTCCTTTGTGCTATTTGTAGAGGCCCCGGACATGGAGATGATGCGGCAGAGAAGAATTCTATTTCAAACAGAGACACGGAAGCAACGAAGAAATCCTAGATAAATCGTCAATAATAATCGAGGAATTTAATTCTCTTAATTTGATAACTTCCAATCTAATCTATTCCTTAATTGATGGAGGAAATGGTTGGAATTTGAATAGAGAAGAATCGGCTGAAAGAAAACAAAAAAACGGAAGACGATGAAGTCGGCAATGTTTGCCGTTTTTGCTTTGAAATCCGTGCTAAATTCTTATAAAATCAATTCCGAGCTCGTTTTAAGTCCGTTTCGAGTGCCGTTTGCGTCGTTAAATCCCTAAAATCGAGCTCTTTAAATTGATAAGGTTTTATTTAAAATATTATATAAAATATTAAAATATTAAATAATAATAGGTACGTTAAATTATTAATTAATAGGTTTAATGATAATTATTTATGTTTATCACTCCCCCAACTTGAATCTTACTCGTCCTCGAGCAAATAAGAAATTTTAGAAATATGTACCAAGCTAGTCCAAGAATTGATAGTTATCTTACAGTTCTTTTTAAAAATTTCTAGTTAGATCATAAGGGAGGTACTTCATTGGATTATTAAGTTTTTTTAGTGATAAAGTGTAGTCCATAAGAATTTATAGAAGTCTTTCTTCACCAACTTTCCACTTCTCTAATTAAGTCTTCTAACTTAATTTGGGTTGGGTGTAATGTCTTTTGTAATTTGGTTCTTTATTTATTTATTTATTTATATGTAAAGTCAGTGCAATGTCCTAACCCCTTGCTTTCTAATTAACCCTTGTAGCGAGCTTTAGGCCAATGGCTCCCAAACCAATTGGTTTTAGGGCATTAGGTGTAAAACACTCTCAGACTTACTGACTCGAGTTAAAAAGGCTTTAGGTAGGACTGACTCTATTTAGGTTCTTTTACATTCCCACCTTTTTACGCGAACAACATCACTTTCTTAGGTGACGGGGCCCGGTTACTCAGTGAAAAATGCTAAGAACCTAATTTATTAACTTTAAGAGAGATTTTTTTTTCTTTTTTTTTTGAATAACATTTTCACCCATACCCTTATTAAGTAGATTGTACTATTAAGATCAGTGGTCAGAAGGGTCTGAAATTATTCTAAAAATTTTTCTGGCTAAACCCTACCTTTTATTAGGTTTTCTTAATAATTTATTCCTCAGTATTTCAAAAAAATAATCTAACCATTAATTCATTAATCAGACTGCTTGATTAACTTCAAATCGAGACAGAATTTGGTACACACATCTGATTATAGTTTTACTCGAGGATTTATTCTTTTTCCTCCCCCCAACTTAATTTCCATTGTCCCTAATGGAAGAAAAATTAATTAATTTCAAGGAAAGATACTACCTGGTAGAGTATTTGAAGGTTGGAAGTTTCATTGTTGCCATCTTCTTTCAATCTGCTTCTGTTGCTCTTCTCTGGTCA
This sequence comes from Calamus simplicifolius, assembly GCA_900491605.1. NCBI lineage: Eukaryota > Viridiplantae > Streptophyta > Magnoliopsida > Arecales > Arecaceae > Calamus > Calamus simplicifolius. Next base: position 900,636 of record UESW01004322.1, on the reverse strand, counting down.
TACTAAAAGAACATAAAGTTAAAAATAACTAATAAACTGGGTTGCCTCCCAAGAGCGCTAAGTTTAAAGTCTTCAGCCAGACTGTGCTACTTATTATGATAGTGTTGGGTTCACAAGATCAATTGATTCAACAACTTCTCCATCATTAATTTCTTCTATATATGGTTTCAAACGTTGGCCATTTACTTTGAATGTATTTCCTTGCTTGGGGTCTTTAAGCTCTACAGCTCCATGGGAAATACTTGAGTTACTATAAAAGGTCCATTCCATCGTGAACGAAGTTTTCCAGGGAAAAGATGTAATCTTGAATTGTAAAGCCATACTTTTTGATTTGGTTCAAAAGTTTTTCTACTAATAAATTTGTCATGATATGCTTGGTTCGTTCTTTATAAATTTTTGAGCTCTCATATGCCTCATTTCGTAGCTCTTCTAACTCATTCAATTGGAGTTTTCTATTGACACCTGCATTTTTCATATCATAATTAAATTGCTTGATAGCCCAAAATGCACGGTGTTCTAATTCTACAGGTAAATGACAGGCTTTTCCAAATACGAGCCTGTAAGGAGACATTCCTATGGGAGTTTTAAATGCAGTACGATAAGCCCATAATGCATCATCCAAACGTTCTGACCAATCTTTCCTATCAGGTCTCACCGTTTTCTCAAGGATATTTTTAATTTCTCTATTTGATATTTCAACTTGGCCACTAGTTTGGGGATGATAAGGTGTAGCTACCTTATGAGTAATTCCATATTTGTTCATTAATCCTTCAAAGTGTCTATTCGTGAAATGTGTACCCCCATCACTAATTATAGCCCTTGGGCATCCAAAACGACTAAGGATATTATGCTGAATAAACTTGATTACAACTTTATGGTCATTGGTTCGAGTTGCCATGGCTTCAATCCATTTTGACACATAATCAACTGCCACTAGAATGTATTCAAATCCAAAAGAGGAAGGAAATGGGCCCATAAAATCAATACCCCATACATCAAAAATTTCTACAACCAAGATAGGGTTTAGGGGCATCATGTCTTTTCGAGATATATTTCCTGTTTGTTGACATTGGAGACAATTACGGCTAAATTCATGTGCATCTTTAAAAAGAGTTGGCCAATAAAACCCACTTTGCAGTACCTTTGCTGCAGTTTTCTTTCCACTAAAATGTCCTCCACAGGCAAGAGAATGACAGAAGTTAAGTATACTTTTGAATTCACTTCTCGGGAACACATCGCCTAATCACCTGATCTGAACAGTACTTAAATAATTCAGGGTCTTCCCAAAAGTAATATTTGATTTGTGAGAAAAATCTATCTTTTTCTTGTTTTGTCCAGTGGGAAGGTACTTTTCCTGTTGCCAAATAATTCACAATGTGGGCAAACCAGGGAAGACTGCTATGGGAAATTGAGAATAATTGCTCATCAGGGAACTTATCTCTGATTATTTCTTTATTGTATTCCACTGAGATCCTAGAGATATGATCTGCTACCATATTTTCAGAACCCTTCTTATCTAAGATTTCTAGATCAAATTCTTGTAGTAGTAGGATCCATCTAATTAGTCTGGGTTTTGTATCCTTTTTTGATATAAGATGCCTCAACGCTGCATGATCTGAATAAACTAAAACTTTAGACCCTAACAGATATGATCTAAACTTTTCTAGGGCAAACACAACTGCTAGTAATTCTTTTTCAGTGGTAGTATAGTTCATTTGTGCATCTGAAAGAGTTTTGCTAGCATAATAAATTACATGGGGTTCTCGATTGAGTTTCTGTCCTAGAACTGCCCCTACAGCATAATCAGAAGCATCACACATGATTTCGAAAGGTATGGTCCAATCTGGGGGCTTGATAATTGGTGCAGTGGTCAAAGCAGTTCGAAGGATGTTATAGGCTGTTAGACAATCTTTATCAAAATTAAAAGAACTATCCTTGGTCAACAAATTACACAATGGTCGAGAAATTTTACTGAAATCTTTGATGAAGCGTCTATAAAAACCAGCATGACCAAGGAAAGATCGTACTTGTTTAACTGAGGTTGGGGGTGATAGATTTGAGATCAATTCAACCTTGGCTTTATCAACCTCAATACCTCGCTCTGAAACAATGTGTCCAAGCACAATTCCCTCACGAACCATAAAATGGCTCTTCTCCCAACTTAGGACTAAATTCATTTCCATACATCGTTTCAGTACCTTAGTCAAGTTCTCGAGGCAGCTATCAAATGATGCACCAAAACTGAAAAATCATCCATAAATACTTCCAAAAATTGACCAATCATATCAGAAAATATGGCCATCATACATCGTTGAAAAGTGGCTGGTGCATTACAAAGACCAAATGGCATGCGTCTAAAGGCAAATGTTCCAAAGGGACAAGTGAAGGTGGTCTTTTCTTGATCTGCAGGAAATACTGGGACTTGATTGTATCCTGAATATCCATCTAAGAAACAAAAGAAACTTTGTCCCGCTAGCCGTTCTAGAATTTGATCGATAAAAGGCAAAGGAAAGTGGTCTTTCCTAGTCACGGCATTCAACTTTCGATAATCTATACACACTCTCCAACTAGTTGATGTGCGAGTAGGAATTGATTCGCCTTTTCATTTTTAATCACGGTAATACCCGATTTTTTAGGTACTACTTGGATTGGACTGACCCATTGGCTATCTGAAATTGGATAAATGATACCAGCATCAAGCCATTTTACTACTTCTTCTTAACAACATCCCTCATGTTTGGATTTAGCCTTCGTTGCATGTCTCTATGTGGTTTGGCTTCAATTTCACTATGAATGTGGTGCATGCAAACGGAAGGGTCAATTCCCTTAAGATCAGCTATTGTCCACCAATTGCCTCTTTATGTTCTTTAAGTACATCTACCAATTTATCTTCTTGCTCAGAGGTTAGGGTAGATGCAATGATTACTGGAAGGGTGTCATTGGGTCCAAGGAATGAATATTTTAAGTCATCTGGAAGAGGTTTCAATTCTAGTTGGGGTGGTTCTTCCAAGGATGGTATTAAAGGACTTGGTTTAGTTGGAAGTGGTTCATATTTTATAGTCCAAGGCGGGATGGTGTCGATCTTAGGTGGTTCTAATAACATGTTTATCTCTTTGGTATACTCATCAATATCAAAGTCATCTATTCCAAAATGTGTAAGACATGTTTGTAAAGGATCCGAATCAATCAAACTTTGGAATTTCTTATCTACTACTTCCTCTATCATGTTTACTTCATTTAAATCATACACAGGTGGTCCTTGGGAAGCATTAAAAATATTTAATCTCATCTTCTTGTTTCCAAAAGATACATCCATCACACCTGTTCTACAATTTATGCATGCATTAGCAGTAGCTAGAAAAGGTCTTCCAAGGATGATGGGAATTTGGTTAGGATTACCGCTAGATTCCATATCTAACACAAGGAAGTCGACAGGAAAATAGAATTCATCCACCTTTACTAATACATCTTCCAATATTCCACGAGGTTCTTTGACTGATCTATCTGCCAATTGTAGTGTTACTGTCGTGGGTTTCAACTCTCCAAATCCAATAATTCATATACTGAACTTGGAGAAGGTTTACACTCGCACCCAAATCTAATAATGCTTTCTTGATTGTGAAGTTTCCTATGACACATGATATAATCGGGGTACCAGGATCTTTTAGTTTGGGTGGGGTTATTTGCTGAACAACTGAGCTGACTTGCTCAGTCAAATGTATCTTTTTTGGTATTTGTGTCTTGGCTTTCCGTTTTTGTGTGCATAGATCCTTCAAAAATTTGGCATAAGCTGGAACTTGCTTGATAGCATCGAGAAGAGGTAAGTTTATTTGGACTTGCTTAAATAACTCAAGCATCTCATTCATTTTTATATTCTTCTTATCTGAAGGCAAAGGAGATTCTAAAGCACTAGGGAATGGGGCTTTAGGTATGATTGCTTGATCATTGAATTCCTTTTCTTTTTCATTTCTTCTCTCTTCTGGTTTAGCCACTTCTAATTTCTGGGTTGGTTCAGGTGGGTTCAATGTTTTTCCACTTCTGAGAGTCATGACTGATTTAGCATGTTCTGGGAATTTGTCAGGACTATTGGAACCTTCAGCCATGAATTGTCCTTTCGGGTTATCGATAGGCTGACTAGGTAACTTACCCTCCTCCCTTCTACTGAATGCTGTGGCTAATTGACCTATCTGAGTTTCTAGTTTTGCAATAGATTGTGTGTGGGAGTGAAGGATTTGAGTATTCATTTCTAGCCCTTTCAATGCTTGTAACACTTTGTCTTCAAAAGTAGGCTGATTATTCGGTGGAGGTTGTGGGATGTTTGGATATTGTGAATATGGCATGTTTCTAAAATTAGTTTCTTGATAATTAGGTCTGATCGATGAATTGGTTACAGGTTGAGGTTTCCAAGAAAAATTTGGATGATTTCGCCAGCCAGGATTGTAAGTATTTGAAAATGGATCATTTCCTGTTCTAGGAGCTAATCGGGTTTGGGCTTGGTGGGCTTGCTCTTGAACAAGTTCAGGAAATTGGTATGCAGCTGGACATTCACCTATAGAATGGGTTGGACTCGAACAAATTATGCAGACCTCATGTAATTGAGTAGATGGGGAAGAGATGTTTCCAACTTGTAGAATCCGATCAAGTTTATGGGATAATTCATCTACCTTAGTATAGATATCTGTAGAATGACCTATTTCATATATTCCACCTCTTTTAGGTTCTACGGGAGGGTCTCGACGAGCAACTGACATATGATGTAATGAATTCTCACTCAATGTCTCAAAGAGTTGCCAAGCCTCATGTTCATTTTTTAACATAAATGTCCCACCACATGAAGCATCAACCATTTGCCTATGCTTTTCTGATAATCCATCATAAAAGCACTGAACCAGTTGCCATTTGGGTATAGCATGATGTGGACATTTTCTAATCAGTTCTTTGAATCTCTCCCATGTCTCATGGAACATTTCTCCATCTGTCTGGGAAAAACTTGTTATGGCTTTTCTAATTTGATTCGTTTTTCCTATAGGAAAATATTTCTTAAGAAATTCTCTCTGAAGATGATCCCAAGTTGAAATTATAAGTGTCTAATGAATTTAACCAATACTTGGCTTTATCTTTTAGGGAAAAAGGGAATAACTTAAGCCTAAGTGCATCATCAGAGAAATTTTGAATCTTGACAGTTGAGCAAATTTCTAAGAATTCATCTAAGTGTTTGTAGGGATCCTCATTTGTAAGTCCATAGAAAGATGGTAACATTTGGATTACACTTGACTTAATTTCATATTGGACAGCCTCTACTGGAGGCACTTGAATGCAGGGAGAGTAGGTATACCTTGAAGGAGTGAAATACTCTTTCAACTGTCGTGGTTGATTATTTTCGTTATTAGGATCCATAATTCTGAGTCTGTTTGCTCTAATAGTTCTTTCTATCTCAGGATCTAAGGGTATAAGGTTGGGTTGCAACGATCGGCGACCAAGCATACACCCTACCAATGACTCTAAAGCAAACAGTTTTATTTATTTATTTATTATTATTATTATGTTAAGATTTTTGTGATTAGGTTTCTAATTTCCTAATAAATTATGAGATATCAATGGAAGAATTTTGAGTTTTGCAGAAAATAAATCCACCTAAGTCAATCTAAGCATAGAAATAAAATAATTATTTTATATATATTTTATTTTTATTTTTATAAATTTTTTTATTTTTTCTTAAATTAATTATGTTTTATGGAAGGTGTCTTAGGTTTTCTTTCAGGTTTTTTTAGGTAAGTTAATTAAAAGGAAAATTTGATTAGGTTAAAATGGGATTTGTGGCAAAAAGGAAAGTAATAATTTTTTATTTTTTTGTTAAAAAGAAAATATGCAATTCTAACAATTAAGAAAATAAAATAAAGTGATAATATTCAAAAATTAAGAGAAAATTAATCTAATTTTTTTATATTTTTATTTTTTTTTTTTTTTTTTTTTTTTTAACACACTTAAGTCCCCGGCAACGGCGCCAAAAATTTGATGCGTGTAGTGCAACGATTAAAACACCTTAATTTCACTATTAGAATAGCGAGAGTAAGGGATCGATTCCATAGGGACTTTAGCGATTATCTTGAAATAAATTTATAAATTTAACTAAATAGGTAATTAGTGCAAAATAATCAAGATATGGTCTATCTTATAAGAGCACGGCCCGTACCCGTAGATCACGGCCCGTCCCTTTTAAGTATAGATCAGTCTAAAATTATTTTCACTTAAATATAATTTAATAACAATTAAACATGAATAGAAACTTTATTTTAATAATATTGTATATTAAAATCTAAAATTGATAAACTTTATTTTCTAGCATTAAGATGGTAATAAAAAGCAATAAATTCTCAAAGAAGAACCTCCACGCTCCGACTATAACCTCCACAATCCCACGAACTCCTAGCAGTGCCTCCAACAAATCCTCACAAGCCAGAATCTTCACGGACAAACAGAGATACTCCAATCCACGGACGGCCTCCTTCTCCCTGAATAGCTAGATCATGCGAACAGAGCACGCACGGACGGATCCTCCTACAGACTCCAAGCCGCCTGGAACAGATCTTCTTTAATCCATGGACGGCCTCCTTCTCCACGGCACGAACAGAGGCACTAACAGATGCCTCCAACAAATCCTCACAAGCCAGAATCTTCATGGACAAACAAAGATACTCCAATCCACGGACGGCCTCCTTCTCCCTGAATAGCTAGATCATGCGAACAGAGCACGCACGGACGGATCCTCCTGCAGACTCCAAGCCACCTGAACAGATCTTCTTTAATCCACAGACGGCCTCCTTCTCCACGGCACGAATAGAGGCACTAACAGATGCCTGGATGCTCCTAGAAACATAGTAGGAACAGCTGCTTGCTCCTTGGAACAGAGCAACGTCCACGGACGCGGAACCCACGGACGGCTGCTTCACGAACCATGGATTCCTCTCTGGATTCACGGACGGCTGCTTCCCGGACTCCCTCCTCGCTGCTCTCCCTCTTTTGTGCTATTTGTAGAGGCCCCGAACGCGGAGAAGACGCGGCAGAGAAGAATTCTGTTTCAAAACAGAGATGCGGAAGCAACAAAGAAAATCCTAGATAAATCGTAATCAAATTCTTTCTAGAGAAATTTAATTCTCTTAATTTGATAACTTCCAATCTAATCTATTCCTTAATTGATGGAGGAAATGGTTGGAATTTGAATAGAGAAGAATCGGCTGAAAGAAAACAGAAAACGGTTAAGAAGACGATGAAGTCGGCAATGTGTTTGCCGTTTTTGCTTTGAAATCCATGCTAAATCCTTATAAAATCAATTCCGAGCTTGTTTTAAGTCCGATTCGAGTGCCGTTTGTGTCGTTAAATCCCTAAAATCGAGCTCTTTAAATTGGTAAGGTTTTATTTAAAATATTGTATAAAATATTAAAATATTAAATAATAATAGGTACGTTAAATTATTAATTAATAGGTTTAATGATAATTATTTATGCGTTTATCACATCCCCCACTGAGTGAAGGGCCAGTGGGCCGCCAGGGAGCTCAGCTGAGAAGTCGACTGCCATTGGATGCCAGCATGGCGCTGGCAACTATCACACCTTCGAATGAGCTCGGCGGCATCCTCCATCATCATCAGCCAGTAGTAGCCCTATCGTAGGGCTTTGTACGCCAGAGCTCTGCCCCCAAGATGACTCCCGTAGATGCCCTCATGGATCTCACGTAGGATGTAATCTACTTCTGTCGGGCCGATGCACTTGAGGATCGGGTATGAGAATGACCTTCGGTAGAGCCGCCCGTCCATCATCAAGAACTTGGGAGCTTGCCGCTTGAGCAGCCTGGCCTCAGCTGCATGTTCAGGAAGGGCGCCATCGGTAAGATACCGGATGTAAGAATCCATCCAAGAGGGTTCCTGCCCGACCGGCAAGGCTTCTTCTGCGACTTCAATGCTCGGGACCTGTAAGTACTCCACGTACGTCCTTCCCAAGGTCCCGTCGGCCGAGGTGGCCAAGCGGGACAGCGCGCCGGCCCTGGCATTCTCCCTCCGGGGAATGTAGCTGATGCGAAAGTAAGCAAACTGGGAGGCCTGGGACTGCACCTTGCTTAGGTAACGGGACATGACCGAATCTCTGGCTTCATACTCCCCAGCGACTTGCCCAGAGACAAGCTGAGAGTCTGTGAAGGCCCTCAGACGCCTCGCCCCGAGCTCCTCGGCCAGCCTCATCCCTACTAGCAAGGCTTCATACTCCGCCTGGTTGTTGGTGGCTGGAAAAAGAAATCAAAGAGCGTACTCAACCACCTCCCCCTCGGGGCTCGCCAGAATGAGACCAGCTCCACTCCTCTGGGAGTTCGATGCACCGTCAACATGAAGGATCCAGTCCTCTCCTGCTTCCTCGGCCATGGGGGACTCCACGTGTGGTTCTTCCGGATGCTCCTCGAACCAAGTGCATTTGACTAGGAAATCGGCTAACACTGGGATTTCATTGCAGATCTCGGCCGGATGGACAAGTCGAATTCTTCCAGCTTGATGGCCCACTTTACAAGCCGACCGGAGGTGTCAGGATGAGATAAAATAGTTCGGAGAGGCTGGTCCATGAGCACCACTATTGGATGAGCTTGGAAGTAAGATCGGAAGCGCTGAGCAGAGACGACCAGGGCAAAGGTGATCTTCTCAGTCTTGGAGTATCTGGTCTCAGCATCGTGAAGTACCTTACTGGTGTAGTAGACAGGCTTCTGTGTCCCGTCGGCATCAATGCGAACAAGCACGGAGCTGACGGCCTCGGGGGAGGCTGCAAGATACAGAAAGAGCTCCTCCCCACCCCTCGGCTTAGATAGCAACAGTGGAGTAGATAAAAACTTCTTTAACTTCTCGAAGGCTTCCTGGCACTCCTTCATCCATTCGAAACCACTAACCTTGCGCAATGCCTTGAAGAAAGGCAGACACCTTTCTGCCAACTTGGATAAGAAGCGACTCGAGGCTACCACCCTCTCGGTCAGGCACTACACCTCCTTCTTGTTAGCAGGGAGCCTCATGTCCAAGATAGCATAGATCTTGTTGGGGTTTGCCTCGATCCCTCTCTGCGTTACCATGAACCCCAAAAACTTTTCGACTGTAACCCCAAAGGCACACTTGCGGGGGTTCAGCCTCATCTGATATTGGCGGAGATTGCCGAAGGTCTCTGCGAGGTCGGCAACGTGGTCGGTTGCACAGATACTCTTGGTCAGCATATCATCCACATATACCTCCATGTTATGCCCAATCTGGTCCTCAAAGATCTTATTCATTAGCCTCTGATAAGTGGCCCCCGCATTTTTCAACCCAAACGACATCACCTTGTAGCAATATATCCCCTTCTCGGTTACAAACGAGGTTGCCTCTTCATCAGCCGGGTCCATCTTAATCTGATTGTACCCTAAGAAGGCATCCATGAAGCTGAGAGTCTCATGACCGGATGTGGCATCCACCAACTGATCAATCCGAGGCAGTGGGAAGCTGTCCTTAGGGCACGCCTTGTTGAGGTCGGTAAAGTCCACACACATCCTTCAGCTCCCACTGGCCTTGCGAACCATCACGATGTTGGCCAGCCAGTCGGGGTAGTGAACCTCCCGAATATGTCCAGCAGCCACCAGCTTGCGCACCTCCTCATCAATGACCTTCTGCCGGTCGGGGGCAAAGCTCCTCTTCTTCTGCCGGATAGGCCAACACTCTGGCTTGATATTGAGCTGGGTGATTACCTCCTCAGGGATGCTCGGCATGTCGGACGTCGACCACGTGAAAATGTCCGAGTTGGCCCGCAGGAAGTCAAGGAGCTGGTCGCGCACTTTGTCCGGAAGTAGGGCTCCAACCTGGATCATCCTCGTCGGGTCCTCCCTCAGAGGGAAGGTCAACAGGTGCTCGGCCGGTTCTCCTCTCCTCTCTGAGTCTTAAAGGTCAAGTGCTTCTGGTGCAGGTGCAGGTACCATCCCCTACGGGCTGGGGGCCAGGTGGTAGCAAAACGGCGGCGGGCCCTGCTCTCCCCACATCTCCCTGACTCCTTCGCTGGTAGGGAACCTCACGACCAGCCTTTTGGTGGAGATGACGACATCCAGAAGATTGAGTCCGGGCCTTCGAGTATAACATTGTAGGCAAAGGGAACTCGGACTACAAGGAAATTCATAAAAACTATGCTTGACACGGTGGCATCCTGGCCATGATGGGGAGGGTGATCTCTCCCTCGACTCTCACAGAGTCTCCGATAAAATCCATCAAGGGTGTGGTGACAGGCCGAAGTGAGTTGGGAGACAAGTTCATCCGAACAAAAGCATCATAACTCAAAACATCCACCGAGCTCCCACTGTCAACTAAGATTCTTTTTGCAGGATGCTTAGCGATCGTCATAGACATGGCGATGCTATCATCATTTTTGTTGACCACCCCCTCCAGGTCCCTCTTAGAAAAGGGAATTACATAATCTAACCCCTCCTCCCCCCTCGGCCTCTTGGATGGGCCGCCTGCCCCCGGGATATCATCGCCACCATCTTCTCAACTGGGGCATTATCGATACTGGCCATTGATGGCGGAGGCGCTGACGGACCAGGGGCACCCGGGTTGCTCCTCTGAATGAATTTTTCAGGTGGCCACGCTGGATGAGGTCCTCTATCGCCTTCTTCAACTGGTGACAGTTGTCGGTATCGTGGTCGTGGTCCCGGTGGAAGCGGTAGTACAGGTTCTTGTTGCTCAATGGAGGAGGGCGCTGAAGGTACGGCTCGCCCTTGATCTCAAGCAAAATGTGAGATATTTGGGCGAACAAGGGGGTGAACAGACCATCTCTGGGGGCGAGAGCCCAAAGGCGGTTGTCAGGTCGACGGGAAGGCTCGGGCCTCCTGGGACGAGCCTCAACAGGCTCGGGACGAGTCTGCTTCTTCGCGGAGCTACCATTGGCTTCGCGCCAAGAGGAATTAGCCTCGTCGGTGCGGATGTACTTTTGCACATGGCTCAAGAGTTCGGCGTAGGAGCTGGGTGGCTTCTTGTCGAGTGAGTATGCAAAACGGAAGGGATGGAGCCCTCGCTTCAAGGCCAAGGTGCCACTTAATCCTCGAGGTTGTAGACCTCGAGGGCAGCTTCTTTGAATCAAGCGACGTAGTCTCGCAGCGACTCGCCACCCTTCTGCTGGACGAAAAATAAACTATCCGCCACTCTGGATATCTTTCGGAAGGCATCAAAATGGGCCAAGAAGGCCCTCTTTAGCTAGCGAAAGGAGTAAATACTCTGCAGTGGCAGGTGGGAGTACTAGGCTCGGGCAGCCTTCCTCAAGGTGGCGGGGAAGGCGATGTAGAGAAGAGAGTCGGTTGCCCTCTGGACCTGCATGAGGACCTTGTAACTCTCCAGGTGGTCCAGGGGATCAGTGGTCCCATCGTACGGGTCCAACTGAGGGAGACAGAACCGGATCGAAATCGGCTCCTCCATGATCCGGCGAGATAACGGTGGTCGGCTATCATAGTCCGCCTCTGGCGGGTTAGTGATTCGGCGGCTGAGCTCCTCCAACCGTTGGTTGTACTCATCCAGCCGGCGCTCGGCCCGGCGAGCTATCCGGCCATCGAAGGACCCTTTCCTTGATGACTCCGAGGATGGTGAAGGGTGGCGGCGATGCTGACGGGGGCGCTCTGCCTCCCTCCCATGCCGCCGCTTGGGAGAAGCACTGGCATGACAGGAAGGTGACCAGGGCCTCTTAGAGGCTTCCCGGCGGTGAGGTCTAGGTGAAGCGCGGCGGTGGCGAGCCTCTCGGGTGGGAGACCTCCCCCACTATAAGAAAATCTTGAAATAGCAACGCAAAATTAGCGACGCATTATTGCGTCGCTAAATTGCAACCACATTGCGACGCCGCCATGATAACAAAAAATTACGACGCAGTTAGCGACGCATTCGCGACTTAATAAATTAGATAATCATAAAAATTAAAATTTTAATTTAGCGACGCAAGTAATGCATCGCAATATTTTTAAATTTAATTTTTATAAAATATAATTATAAAATAAAAATATTGTGACGCAACACAGTGTGCCGCAAAGTTTTAAAAAAATTAATTATGTTAAATAGCGAAGTAATAGCGACGCAATAAACTAAAAATTAAAAAAAATAATTTTTAATTTAGCAACGCAGGCATTGCGTCGCAATTATTATAAATAAAATTAATTTTTATAAAATATAATTATGAAATAAAAATATTGCGATGCAATTCAGTGCATTGTAATATTTTTTAAAAAATTAATTATATTAAATAGCGACTCAATAGCGATGCAATAAAATAGAAAATTTATAAAATATTTTTAAAAAAATTTAAAAATAATTATGAAATAAAATATTACGATAATTTCGGTGCATCACAATATTTTTAAAAAATTAATTATGTTAAATAGCGACACATTAGCGACGCAATAAATCAAAAAATTAAATAAATAAATCACAACCGTCTGATCGTCACCGATCGGATCGATCGCAACGGTCCGAGATTGATCCTCGCCGATCGGAATCAAGGCTTGGGTCGATCGTAGCCATCGGATCGTCGCCTATCGGATGGATCGCAACGGTTCGAGATCGATTAGGGCTTGGATCGATCGCAATCGTTGGATCATCGCCGATTGGATGGATAGCAACGGTCCGAGATCGATCATCGCCGATCGGGATCATGTCTTGGATCGATCGCAACCATCGGATCGTCGCCGAACGGATCGATTGCAATGGTCCGAGATTGATCATCGCCGAACGTGATCAGGGCTTGGATCGATCGCAACCATCGGATCGTCGCCGATCGGATTGATCGCAACGGTTCGAGATCGATCGTTGCCAATCGAGATCAAGGCTTGGATCGATCGCAACCATCGGATCATCGCCAAACGAATCGATCGCAACGGTTCGAGATCGATCGTCGCCGATTGAGATCAGGGCTTGGATCGATCACAACCATCGGATCGTTGCCAATCGGATCGATCGCAACGGTCTAAGATCGATCCTCGCAGATCGGGATCAGGGCTTGGATCGATCGCAACCATCGGATCGTCGCCAATCGGATCGATCACAATGGTCCGAGATCAATCCTCGCCGATCGGGATCATAGCTTGGATTGATCGCAACCGTCGATCATCGCCGAACAGATCAATCGCAACGGTCCGAGATCAATCGTCACCGATCGGGATCAGGGCTTGGATTGATCGTAACCGTCGGATCGTCGCCGATCGGATGGATAGCAATGGTCCGAGATCGATCATCACCGATCGAGATCACGTCTTGGATCTATCGCAACCATCGGATCGTCGCCAAACGGATTGATCACAACGGTTCAAGATCGATCGTCGCCGATCGGGATCAGGGCTTGGATCAATCGCAACCATCGGATCGTCACCGATCAGATTGATCGCAGCAGTCCGAGATCGATCATCACCGATTGGGATCACGACTTGGATCGATCGCAATCGTTGGATCGTCGCCGAACGGATCGATCGCAACGGTCCGAGATCGATCGTCGTCGATCGAGATCAGGGCTTGGATCGATCGCACCCGTCGGATTGTCACCGATCGGATCGATCGCAACGGTCGAGATCGATCCTCGCCGATCGGGATCAGGGCTTGGATCGATTGCAACCGTCAGATCGTCGCCAATCAGATCGATCGCAATGGTTCGAGATCGATCCTCGCCAATCGGGATCACGTCTTAGATCGATCGCAACCGTCGGATCATCGCCGAATGGATCGATCGCAATGGTCCGAGATTGATCATCGCCGATCGGGATCAGGGCTTGGATCGATCGCAACCATCAGATCGTCGCCGATCGGATCGATTGCAACGGTTCGAGTTCGATCCTCACCGATCGGGATCACGGCTTGGATTGATCGCAACCGTCGATTGTTATAAAAAATTAATTTATAACATTGCGATGCAAGAATTGCGTCGCAACATTTTTTTAAAAAAATAAATTTTGTAAAAAAAATTAAAAATATAACATTGCGACGTAACTTTGTAAGACTTAGTCTTGCAAAGTCTCAAATTGTCCTAGTGGACAGTTTGAGATTATTTTTTGCGATATGTTTGTCTGCTATTCGTCATCGTTAGTTGAGCTGGCAAATTGTATATCCTCCTACGTTCTCCTAGTTGGCATATAAGCCACACATTTGGGAGAACATATTGGGAATTGCTGCCGAAATTTCAACGTAATCGATGATAATTTCTAGCAGAATAACATATTACATAAAATAATCTTGAATGGGATAGGGCCTTACCTAAGTTCTAGTGGAGTGAAAGTGGAATTCATTTAGGACACTTGCTTACTTGTAAAGTCTAATGATTGAACGGACCCCGGTACTGGGCCTCGGTCCTGGATAGCACGTCAAGGATCGTTGCCACTGCCCGGCCTTGATTTATCGATATAATTAAAGAGGCACAATATTTGTTATTTAGCTTAGATGTATAAAAGAATTAATCTATTGCTATAATGACTAATGCAAAATTATACCGTTGTCTTCTTTAATGGTTTACCATGAATTGTATAACTTGGTCAAAAATGAGCGGGGCTCGCTCGTGGATGTATGTAAGGTTAAAAGATGGGTTGCTTAATCCAGATTTTCTGAATGGATTGGAAGAATTTATAGCATTTGCATGTAGTCAACCCGAATGGATGGATGGGCCTAGGATCAGGTGCCCCTGCAACTTACGCAAGTGTCAGAATAAAGCCTATAGAGATGTTGAAACTGTGAAGGTGCACTTGTGTAAAAAGGGGTTTGTTTCTAGGTACGATGTTTGGAACTGTCATGGTAAAACTGAGGAAATGTTTGCAGCTGTCACTAGCCAAGAAGTGTCAAATCCCATTGATGAACCATTTGTGAATTTAAACACATACGAAGAAATGGTGATGAATGCATCGGTAACGAATTCAACCAGAATACATTTATGGAAGAACCAAATCCAAATGCACAACAATTTTATGATATGTTGTGTTCTACAAATCAAGAATTATATCCTGGTTGTGAGTCATTCCCAATTGTCTATAGCTGCTCGGTTGTTGAATATTAAGGCGGAACATCGATTATCAGAAAAGACATTCAATGCTGTAGCTGGGTTAATGAAGAAAGTTTTGCCAAATCATAATGTTGTAGCAGACAGTTTCTACTCAACGAAGAAGTTATTGCGTGGCCTTGGCTCCCAGTTAATAAGATCGATTGTTGCTTGAACAATTGTATGATATTTGGGGTGAAGACTCAGAGCTGAGATGGTGTAAGATTTGCGGGCAATCGAGGTACAAAAACGACGAAGGGGGAGCTAGTACAAGTAGGAGGAAAGTGTGCCTTACAAGAGGATGCATTACTTCCTCTTACTCCATGCCTCCAGAGATTATACAGATCTGAGGCTACAGCTGCT
The DNA here is from genome assembly GCA_900491605.1 of Calamus simplicifolius. NCBI lineage: Eukaryota > Viridiplantae > Streptophyta > Magnoliopsida > Arecales > Arecaceae > Calamus > Calamus simplicifolius. Next base: position 885,238 of record UESW01004322.1, on the reverse strand, counting down.
GATATGAGATGGCATGGAGAACATGAATCTAAAGAAGATGAAATGCGATATCCATCAGATTCAAAAGCTTGGAAGCATTTCAATGAAAATCATCCTGATTTCACAGAAGAAATAAGGAATGTTAGATTAGGTCTTTGTACCGATGGCTTCAACCGTTTGGTCAAGCGGGGCAACAATATTCATGTTGGCCTGTAATACTGACTGTATATAATCTTCTCCGTGGAAGTGCATGAAAGATACTGCAATGTTTTTGACAGTTTTGGTTCCAGGACCATCAAATCCAAAGAAAGATTGATGTCTTCTTACAACCGCTGGTAGCCGAATTGAAAATGTTGTGGGAAACAGGAGTCATAGCCTACGACATTTCTATGAAACAAAATTTCAGAATGAGAGCTGCTTTGATGTGGACAATAAGTGACTTTCCGGCATATGCAATGTTGTCTGGTTGGAGCACTGCTGGACGTCTGGCATGCCCTCATTGCATGTATGATTCGATGCATTTACATTGCAGAAGAGTGGTAAGCAGTCATGGTTTGATAATCATAGGAAGTTCTTGCCTTCCAAATCATCCTTAGGCGTAACTTGATCGCCTTCCGGAAGAACAAAGCAGTCACAAAATTCGCCGAACCGGTTAGGTCCGGCACGGATATATTTGATATATAGAGCATTTGGGGTTGAGGTATGCTTGGGAACCAGATGCAGATAGAATAAATGGCCGTATATGTAAAGAACATAACTGGAAGAAGCGGAGTATATTTTGGGATTTGCCTTATTGGAGCACAAATCTCATCCGGCACAACTTGGATGTTATGCATATTGAGAAAAATTTCTTTGATAACATATTTAACACGGTGCTAAACATCCCGGGAAAAACAAAGATACTGCAAAGTCAAGAGAAGAACTTAATCAGTATTGCAGAAGAGGTGATTTGAGAAGGAGTGCCGACGGGACCTATCCTAAAGCCTGTTACACTCTTGACAAAAATTACGAGAAGTTTTATGTAACTGGCTTAGAGGGTTAAAATTTCCAGATGGTTATGCCTCAAATATCGGTAGGTGTGTGGACATGCATAAGCTCAAGTTGTTCGGCATGAAGAGTCATGACTGCATGTTTTCATGCAACGGTTATTGCCTATAGCTTTTCGTGAGTTGCTTCCGCAACATGTCTGGAAGGCATTGACGGAGCTCAGCTTGTTCTTCAAGGAGTTATCTGCCGCAGTCATTACTTCTGCATCCATGGCAAGGCTTGAGGAGGAAATTCCAATTATTTTATGCAAGCTGGAGCGAATATTTCCTCCCAGTTTTTTTGACTCAATGGAGCATTTACCGGTTCACTTGCCATACGAAGCGAGCATAGCTGGTCCCGTGCAGTATCGCTGGATGTATCCTTTCGAGAGGTAAATATATACATCATTAAGACATGTTGACATTTCAAATATTATTTCATTGCGAAGAAATTGGTTAATTTTTTTTCAACTTTACATATAGGTATCTTAAGAAGTTAAAAAATAATGTGCGTAATAAGGCAAGGGTTGAAGGTTCTATATGCAATGCACACTTGGTCGAAGAAGTTTCAGCTTTTGCCTCGCATTACTTTGAGGGTCACGTCCACACGAGGAGCCGAAATCTTGGTCGTAACGATGACGTATGTGTGGACGAAGGAGAACCTAATGACGGTAGAATATCAATTTTTAAAGTATCGGCCGTTCATTTGGGGGCAGAAGTCAAGAAATCTTAGCGATATGGAGTATAATGCAGCACATTATTACATCCTAATGAACTGTAGAGAAGTCGATCCATATATTGAGTAAGTGTATACTTCAATGCTTAATTGAACTTCTAATTTAAATTATAATATACCATAATATTTAATTGCTAACAGAAGTTTTAATCCTTATCATCCCATAAGGATGTATGTGACAATGAATCCCGAGTCAAGTTGCAAAAGTTAGAAACGGAGTTTGCTTACTGGTTTTATGAATTTGTGAGTAGTATCACTCAATCAATTTCAATAATGGCTTTTATTTTTTGAATTGGATGTGAATAGCTTATTAATTTATAGGTAAACGGTCCATGGTCCACAACCGACAATATTTTCATTAAATGTCTATCGCAATGGCCATTGAAGACCGTAACAACCTCTACTGGCTATTTTGTTAATGGGTACAAATTTCAGATTGAACGATTAGCAGCTTCAAGAGGCACGCAGAACTGGGGCGTGTGTGTTAAAGGAGAAAGTGTTGGAGCAAATATGCAGGATTATTATGGAAAGTTAGTAGAGGTGGTTGAAGTTGATATCCCGGTTGGCCTATGAAACGAACCGTATTGTTTCGTTGTGATTGGTTCGATCCGATAGTTCCTGTGGGCAAAAGGGTTCATAACGACTACAATTTGGTTGAAGTGAACCATCGACGAAGATTGCAGAAATATGACCCATTCATCCTTGCATCCCAAGCTCAGCAAGTCTTTTACTGCGGATATCCAAGTTTGCGCAACGACAAGCGAGATTGGTGGGCCGTTTCTAAAATCGTCCCACGTTCAACAATCGTATTAGAGGAGAGTTCATCAAGTCAATCAGCCGAGTGCCCTGCATTTCAAGAGGATGAGATGGAAATGCATGCAATTGAGGACGACACAAGGGCTCCTGAAACATCACTTAGAGATCCAAATGGTGATGTCCAAGAAATTGCGGATGCAAATGTTCGGTTTCCTTCCGATGATAATGAAACTGAATCGCAGTCCGATACGGCATCGGATGTTGAACCAACATTTCACGAAACAAATGACACCGATTAAACATAGAGTTTTTTAAAATTTAACTTTTTTTTATAAGTGTTAAATTTTTATAGTCAATCATTAATCGTAATTTAATTGTGAATCTTTAGTATTTTCAGTATGACGGGCAGAGGTAGATCTACCGACGACAGATGGAGCATAGCCCTGCTGCATCAGATGGATTTGGATCTCCAGCGAGGCATTACCATCCAGCCGATCGGCACAGACCTCCGAGAGTTCTTCCACCATCGGCCGCACCGTACTTCGACTTGATGCTCAGGGGATGTAAGTATATACTAATTAAAAATATATGTTTATGTTTTTAAGTCAATTACTTATAAATTATTTTTTTAACAGATTTATTGAGCAGCATCATGTATCCAGCCACATCAGCGCCGTATTTCAGAGGCGTGCAGATCCCAGTGGCTACGATTGGCGCCACGTATCTCCAGCCACGAGGGAGTTTTATTTTTCTGAGTTTCAGGTAAACTTATTAAATACAATTTATCACTGATATAAAATTTTTAATCTTAATAAATTCAGAAACTAACTGTTTATTTTAATGCAGAAAAAGTTTACGTGGGATCCTGCCAGCCATGATGCCATTAGGGCAGCATGGGAGGCTCTGACGGGACGCCGATACTCCGACATGCTTCATCGTTGGAGGTCGGGTCAGCGTCCTGCGCACGTGCCAGGGTATTTGGCACGAGTGGCAGCAGGCCTGGCAGTCCGATGGCTGGCGCAGGAGGTCCGCATCAGCCAGCACGAACCGCCGATCTGAGAAGGGCGGTCCTGGCACGGGTCTCTCCCGCATACTTCGGGCTCCATTTCGATTCAGGAGCACAGACGGCGTATGGTAAGAAAACATAAATATTTAATTACTATTTTAGTTATTTACAAATATTTGTATTAATATTTTTTTTATTGTTATAGTCTGAGCAGGAGGGCGGAGATCCTGGTGAGTTTCGTCTATTCAGGGCGACACACACCAGGAGGGACGGTTCCTGGGTCGATACGCGATCACGGGAGGTTGCGGTAAGAAATTAGATTTATGTAGTATCTGTTTAATTTCTAAAATTTTATTTCAGAAATTTATTAACTCATTTATTGTTGATTTCATAATTCAAAGACACGAGTCGAGGAGCTTCTCCCAGGCATCGCAGGTCGACTCTACTGATGGGGAGACGCCCGTCGAACTCTCAGCAGAGGAGAGTCGACGTGTGTTTTTGGAGGCTGTTGGTGCCCAGCCACGAGACCGCAGGGTCTATGGTCTGGGCACTAGAGCTTCTACATATTTTCCCCATCAGGCCTCCAGCTCGCGAGTTCTGGTGATATTCCTCCGAGCGTTTAGACGACATTCGGAGATCTATCAAGGAGGAGTTTGCGAGGAGGTTCGGGAGGAGCTTCAGAGATGAGAGAGCAGATGCGTCAGTTGCAGGATATGGTTAGCCGCTTCGCAGGGTCTCCAGCCTCCACAGTTGCCTGCAGATACATGATGTATTTTTTTCACTACTTGATGTATTTTTTTTTTTTATATTTTGTATATGAAAAATTTAAATAATTAATAAAATAAATTTTTATTAATTTTAAAATTTGTAATGGTTGTTTTTGTCAATTGATTAGCAATTAATGTTTAGCAAGTTTAATTTATAATATTTAATTTCCTTTAAAAATTAAAATTAATTTTTTTTTTAAAAAAAAATTAATTATTAGCGATGCTATTTTCTTTGCAATTAATTTAAAAAAATTAAGAATTATGTTATTTAATTTTTAAAATAAAATTAACTAGTTAGCGATGCAATTATGACAAGATTTTACATCACAAATATTTTTAATAAAATTATTTTTAATGTAGCGACGCATTAGTATGCATCGCAATTTTTTTAAAAAATTAAAAATTAATTAATTTTTTTTTAAAATAAATTCATTAATTAGCGATGCTATTTTTTATCGCAATTAATTTAAAAAAATTAAAACATATATATTTTTAAATTTTTTAAAAAATAAATTTATTAATTAGCGACTCAATTGCGATGAGATTGTCCATCACAACTATTTTTTAAAAAAAATTTTTTAATTAGCGATGCATTCAGTATGAGTCACAATATTGCGATGCATTTTGTTGCGTCGCAATATATTGCGATGCATTTAGTGCATCGTAGAGAGTCGTTGTTAAGCGACGCAACTGCGACAAATTGAGATTGCGTCGACCATTTTAGCGACGCCTTAATTACGTCGCTAATACGTCGCTAAACAAGCTATAGCGATGCATTTACGATGCATTTGGGCGTCGCTATATTTTTATTTTCTTGTAGTGCCCAAGAAGAGTGCTGATTGGGCTGGACCACCCCTAGGACCGACAAGGGTGGCCCCGGCTGCTGCTGCAGGACTTGGACCGCTGCCACCAATGACTGAACTTGCATGGCGAGGGCGGCGATCCGATCTTCTTGATGCGGCTGCAGTGGCGGCAATGACGGCGCAGGGAGGCCGGCCTGGGGAGTAGGGAGACCGACCGCCGGCAGGTCAGCTCCCAAGCGCTGTCCCCCAACATGGCTGGTGGAGACCTCTTGTGTACGAGTCATCACCATTTGCCTAAGAACTCAGGGAAAGAGGAGTTGTTGATGACTGGTTCGAAGCTTTTCACTCTCTTAACTCTCCTTCATGGTGCACCAATCTGTTGACGTCAAGTCACCTTCCTTCAACGTCGGGAGACGGAAGACCTCCTCTCCGAAGAGTTCCTGCAAGAAAGTCCCTGAAAAGCGGATGCTCCGGTGGGGCACTACAAGAAAATAATGAAATAGCGATGCAATTTTAGCGACGCAAAGATGCGTCGCTAAAATTGCGACGCCTCCGCATCAAAAAAATATTGCGACGCAAATAGCGACGCATTAGCGACTGAATAAATCATAAAATTCAAAAAAAATAATTTTTAAATTTAGCGACGCAAAAATGCATCGCAATATTTATAAAATGTATTTTTTTAAAATATTATTAAAGGAATAAAATATTGCAACGCAGATAAGTGCGTCACAATGTTTTTTAAAAAATTAATTATGTTAAATAGCGACGCATTAGCGACGTAATAAAAATAAATTAAGAAAAAATATATTTAATATAGCGATGCAAAAATTACGTCACAAATATTAATAAAAAAATTAATTTTTATAAAATATAATTATGAAATAAAAATATTGCGATGCAACTCAGTGCGTCGCATATATTTAAAAAATAAAATAATTTTATATAGCGACGCATTAGCGACGCAATAGACTAGAAAATTGTAAAAATTAATTTTAATTTAGCGACGTACTAATTGCATCGCAATTATTTTAAATGAAATTAATTTGTATAAATATTAATATGAAAAAAAATATTGCGACGCAAAACAGTGCGTCGCAATTTTTTAAAAACTTAATTTTTTTAAATAGCGACGCATTAGCGACGCAATAAACCAAAAAAATATGAAAATTATTTTTAAATTTAGCGATGCAATAATTGCATCAATTAATTTTAATAAAATTTATTTTAAGAAAATAGTATTATGAAATAAAAATATTGCGATGCAATCCAGTGCATCGCAATGTTTTGTTAAAATAAATATGTTAATTAGCGACGTAATAGCGATGCAATAAAACAGTAAAGTAATAAAAAAAATTATTTAACGACATAAATTAATGCATCGCAATATTTTAAAAGAAATTCATAATGCCAAATTAGCGAGGCATTAGCGACGCAATAAATTAGAAAATATAATTAAAAATTAATAATGTCCGAGATCGGTCGTCGTCGACCGTGATCGATCATGGCTTCGATCGATCGCAACCGTCGGGTTGTCACCGATCGGATCGATCGCGATGGTCCGAGATCGCTTGTCGCCGATCAGGATCGATCATGGCTTGGATCGATCGCAACCGTCGGATCGTTACCGATCCGATCGATCGCGACAGTCCGAGATCGGTAGCCGTCGAACGGGATCGATCATGGCTTCGATCGATCGCAAGTACCGTCGGATCATCACCGATCCGATCGATCGCGACGGTCCGAGATAGGTCGACGCCAACCGGGATCGATCATGGCTTGGGTCGATCGCAACCGTCGGATCGTCACCGACCGGGATCAATCATGGCTTGGATCGATCGCGCGCAACCGTCGGATCATCGCCGACCGGGATCGATCATGGCTTCGATTGATCGCAAGTACCATCGGATCGTCGCTGATCCGATCAATCGCGATGGTACAAGATAGGTCGACGCCGACCGGGATCGATCATGGCTTGGGTCGATCGCAACCGTCGGATCATCGCCGATCAGAATCGATCATGGCTTCGATCGATCGCAAGTACCGTTGGATCGTCGCCGATCCGATCGATCGCGACGGTCCGAGATAGGTCGACGCCGACCGGGATCGATCATGGCTTGGGTCGATCGCAACCGTCGGATCATCGCCGACCAGGATCGATCATGGCTTTGATCGATCGCAACCGTCGGATCGTCGCCGATCCGATCGATCGCCATGGTCCGAGAGAGGTCGTCGCCAACCAGGATCGATCATGGCTTGGATCGATCGCAACCGTCGGATCATCGCCGACCGGGATCGATCATGGCTTCGATCGATCGCAAGTATCGTCGAATTGTCGCCGATCCGATCGATTATGACGGTACGAGATAGGTCGACGCCGACCAGGATTGATCAAGGCTTAGGTCGATCGCAACCATCGATCATCGCCGATCGGGATCGATCATGGCTTGGGTCGATCGCAACCGTCGGATCATCGCCGACCGGGATCGATCATGGCTTCGATCGATCGCAAGTACCGTCGGATCGTCGCCGATCCGATCGATCGCGACAGTCCGAGATAGGTCGATGCCGACCGGGATCGATCATGGCTTGGATCGATCGCAACCATCAGATCATCGCCGACCAGGATCGATCATGGCTTCGATCAATCGCAACTGTCGGATCGTCGCCGATCCGATCGATCGCCATGGTCCGAGAGAGGTCGTCGCTGACCGGGATCGATCATGGCTTGGATCGATCGCAACCGTCGGATTGTCACCGACCGGGATTGATCATGGCTTATGTCGATCGCAACTGTCGGATCATCGCCGACCGGGATCGATCATGGCTTGAATCGATCGCAACCGTCGGATCGTCTTCGATCGGGATCGATCATGGCTTGGATCGATCGCAACCGTCGGATCGTCACCGATCCGATTGATCATGACAGTCCGAGATCGGTAGCCATCGAACGGGATCGATCATGGCTTCGATCGATCGCAAGTACCGTCGGATCGTCGCCATCTGATCGATCGCAACGGTACGAGATAGGTCGACGCCGACCGGGATCATCATGGCTTAGGTCGATCGCAACCGTCGGATCGTCGCCGATCGAGATCGATCATGGCTTGGATCGATCGGGCGCAACCGTCGGATCATCGCCGACCGGGATCGATCATGGCTTCAATTGATCACAAGTACCGTCGGATCGTCGCCGATCCAATCGATCGCGATGGTACGAGATAGGTCGACGCCGACCGTGATTGATCATGGCTTGGATCGATCGCAACCATCGGATCATCACCGACCAGAATCGATCATGGCTTGGGTCGATCGCAACCGTCGGATCATCGCCGACCAGGATCGATCATGGCTTCGATCGATCGCAACCGTCGGATCGTCGCCGATCCGATCGATCGCCATGGTCCGAGAGAGGTCGTCGCCGACCGGGATCGATCATGGCTTGGATCGATCGCAACCGTCGGATCGTCACCGACCGGATCGATCATGGCTTGGGTCGATCGCAACCGTCGGATCATCGCCGACCGGGATCGATCATGGCTTGGATCGATCGCAACCGTCGGATCGTCGCCGACCGGGATCGATCATGGCTTGGATCGATCGCAACCGTCGGATCATCGCCGACGGGATCGATCATGGCTTGGGTCGATCGCAACCGTCGAATCATTTATAATTATTAAAAAAAAGTTATGAAAAATTTTAAAAAATATTAAATAATTATTGCGATGCCGTAGCGATGCATTTTAGAAGAAAAAAATAAACAAATATTGCGATGCAATGTATGCATCGCAATTATTTTTAGTAATATAATTTTATCAGTATTAATAAATAAAAGTATATATATTGCAATGCATAATTTGCGTCGCAATAATTTTTAAATAAAAATATCTAATTAAAAATATTAAAAAAATATTGCAACACAAAATTGCATCGCAATTATTATCAAAAATTATAAATATATCATTTATAAATATTTAAAAATTATTACGACGCTGTAGCGATGTATTTTAGGAAAAAAATAAATAAATATTACGACGCAATGTATGCGTTGTAATTATTTTTAGTAAATATAATTTTAACAGTATTAATAAATAAAAGAAATATAATATTGCGATGCATAAGTTGCGTTGCAATGTTTTTTAAATAAATATATAATTAAAAAGTTTAAAAAATATATTGCGATGCAATTTTACGTCGCAATTATTATCATAAATTATAAATATTATCATTTATAAATGTTTAAAAATTATTGCGACGTCGTAGCGATGCATTTTAGAAAAAAAAAAATAAATATTGCGACATAATGTATGTGTCGCAATTATTTTTAGTAAATATATTTTTATCAGTATTAATAAATAAAAGAAATATATATTTGATGCATAAGTTGCATCGCAATGTTTTTTAAATAAATATGTAATTAAAAGTTTAAAAAATATATTGCGACGCAATTTTGCATCGCAATTATTATCATTAATTATAAATATTATCATTTTAAATATTTAAAAATTATTTCGATGCCGTAGCGACACAGTTTTAGAAAAAAAATAAACAAATATTGCGATGCAATGTATGCATCGCAATTATTTTTAGTAAATATGATTTTTATCAGTATTAATAAATAAAAGAAATATAATATTGTGACGCATAATTTGCATCATATGTTTTTTAAATAAATATATCTAATTAAAAATATTAAAAATATTGTGATGTAATTTTGCATCGTAATTATTAACATTAATTATAAATATTATCATTTATAAATATTTAAAAATTATTACAACGCACTGTATGCGTCACAATTATTATCATAAATTATTATTTTAATCAATTAAAAATATTAAAAAAATATTGCGACACCTTAGCGATGCAATTCCTAGAAAATAAAAATAATTTTTCCGTCGGATCAAGTTAGCGACGTATTAGCGACGCAATTATTTACGTCGCTATTTATTTCATAAAATTATAATAAAGCCAAATTAACGATGGATTAGCGACCCATTAATGCGTTGCTAATGCATAATAAATTTAAAAAAAAATTGCGACCAATTAGCGATGCAATTGATTGCGTCGCTAATTACTCATATATACATCGGCCTTCTCTTCTTCTTCCCGTCTTGACCTAGCCGCCGCCCTCCCCAAAAAAAATCCGGCTCCCACCGTTCGCTGCTCCGGCTCCCCCCTCTAGTGCTCTGGCTCCCTGGCGTTCTCCTCCAACTCCGGCGTCTCCTCTCGACCAAGGTAAGCCCCCCCACCCTCTTACAAAAATTTTTTTTGGTAATAATTTTCCTCCGGCCACGGCCAAGACCATGGCCGTCTTCTCCGGCCACGGCCGCTGCCGTGGCCGGCAGTGGCCTGGCCACGGTGGCCAGGCCACTGTAAAAAAAAAAAATTTGGTAACAGGGGGGAGGGGAAACCCCCCCCCCCCCCCCCCATTTTGTCTTCTCCGGCCACGGCCACTGCCGTGGCCGGCAGTGGCCTGGCCATGGTGGCCAGGCCACTCTCAAAAAAAAAAAAATTGTAACAGGGGGGGTGGGGAAACCCCCCGCCCCCCCCATTTTGTCTTCTCCGGCCATGGCCGCTGCCGTGGCCGGCAGTGGCCTGGCCACGGAGGCCAGGCCACTGTCAAAATAAAAAAAAAAAATTTTGGTAACAGGGGGGGTGGGGAAACCCCCCCCCCCCGCCATTTTGTCTTCTCCGGCCACGGCCGCTGCCTTGGCCGGCAGTGGCCTGGTCACGATGGCCAGGCCACTGTCAAAGACTGTCAAAAAAAAAAATGGTAACAGGGGGGGGGGGGAACCCCCCCCCCCATTTTGTCTTCTCCGGCCACGGCCGCGGCCATGGCCGGTAGTGGCCTGGCCACGGAGGCCAGGCCAGTGTCAAAAAAAAAAATTTTGTTAACAGGGGGGGTGGGGAAACCCCCCCCCCCATTTTGTCTTCTCCGGCCACGGCCGTGGCCGCGACCGACAAGGCGGCCACGACCGCTGCCATGGCCGCCAGTGGCCTAGCCATGGTGGCCAGGCCACTGTCAAAAAAAAAAAAAAATGGTAACAGCCCCCCCCCCCCCTTTTGTCTTCTCCGGCCATGGCCACGGTGGCCAGGCCGCAGTCCAAAAAAAAAAAAGTTAGGGGGGGGGCCACGGAGCTCTTTGGATAGACTGATTGTTATGTCTTGATTATGCAATAATATTTGTAATGCTAGATAGAAAGTCTTGTTGTATTATTATTTAATTTGCATAATGTTTATGCAATAATTAATTTAAGCAGAATGTTTATGCAATAATATTTGTGCATTTGTAGTTATTTACAATTGTTATGTCTTGATTATTTACATTCTGCTGCAAACTGAATGATGCATTAAATTATGTAATGCTAAATAGAAAGTCTTGTTGTTATATTATTTAATTTCCAGCAACAAATTAGTAGTTTCAATGATTTATATTTTAGTCTTCACAAACATTTGTATTCGACACAATAATCTTAAAAAGTTATATATAGAACACTATTCCTATATATGTATAATTGACAAGAAGTTAAGAATAACAAGCATAAGTTCGATTGTCTTCGGACTTTCATAATTAATCATAGCACTATAACCTTTAGACCCGTTTGAGAATTTGTAAGCCTTAGTCTTGCAAATTCTCAAATTGTCCTGGTGGACAGTTTGGGAATATTTCTTGCGATATGTTAGTCTGCTATTAATCATCGTTGGGTGAGATTTCGGTTTGTATTTGCTCATACGTTCTCCTAGTGTGGCTTATATACCACACATTTAGGAGAACATATGGTTGTTGTTAACCTTAGAATTGTGACACAAAAAATGAATTTAGTTAGCCATAACCTATGCATCGGTCCTTCCTAGCAATAATACTAATATAGTTTTATTTTGTTGGTTTCCTTTAATGATTTACCAGACTTTGTATAAGTCGTCAAAAATGAGCGGGATCGCTCGTGGATGTATGCAAGGATAAAAGATGGCTTGCTTAATCCAGATTTTCTGAATGGATTGGAAGAATTTATCGCATTTGCATGTAGCCAACCTGAATGGATGGATGGGCCTAGGATTAGGTGCCCATGCAACTTCCACAGGTGTCAGAATAAAGCCTACAGAGATGTGGAAACTGTTAAGGTGCATTTGTGTAAGAAGGGGTTTGTTCCTGATTACTATGTTTGGTACTGTCATGGTGAACCAGAGGATATTCCAGCAGCTTGTTATAGGCCAACAAGAGTCAATTCCCGTAGATGAACCATTTGTGAATTTAAACACATATGAACAAATGGTGATGAATGCATCGGGTAATGACTTCAATCAGAATACATTTATGGAAGAACCAAATCCAGAAGCACAACAATTTTATGATATGTTGCGTGCTGCAAATCAAGAATTGTATCCTGGTTGTGAGGGTCATTCCCAGTTCTCTACAGCTGCTCGAATGTTGAATATTAAGGCAGAACATCGATTATCAGAAAAGGCGTTCAATTCTGTAGCTGGGTTAATCAAAGAAATTTTGCCAAATGATAATGTTGCCGCAGACAGTTTTTACGCAACAAAGAAGTTGTTGCGTGGGCTTGGGCTCCCAGTTAATAAGATCGATTGTTGCTTGAACAATTGTATGATATTTTGGGGTGAAGACTCAGAGCTGAGATGGTGTAAGATTTGTGGGCAATCGAGGTACAAAAACACCGAAGGAGGAGCCGGTACAAGTAGGAGGAAAAGTGTGCCTTACAAGAGGATGCATTACTTTCCTCTTACCCCACGCCTGCAGAGATTATACAGATCTGAGGCAACAGCTGCTGATATGAGATGGCATGCCGAACATGAATCTAAAGAGGATGAAATGCGGCATCCATCAGATTCAAAGGCTTGGAAGCATTTCAATGAAAATCATCCTGATTTCGCTGAAGATATAAGGAATGTGAGATTAGGTCTTTGTACCGATGGCTTCCAACCATTTGGTCAAGCGGGGCAACAGTATTCATGTTGGCCTGTGATACTGACTGTATATAACCTTCCTCCGTGGAAGTGCATGAAAGATACTGCAATGTTTTTAACCGTTTTGGTTCCAGGACCATCAAATCCAAAGGAAAAGATTGATGTCTTTCTGCAACCGTTGGTGGCCGAATTGAAAATGTTGTGGGAAACAGGAGTCGTAGCCTACGACATTTCTATGAAACAAATTTCTTAATGAGAGCTGCTTTGATGTGGACAATAAGTGATTTTCCGGCATATGCAATGTTGTCTGGTTGGAGCACTGCTGGACGTCTGGCATGCCCTCATTGCATGTATGATTCGGATGCATTTACATTGCAGAAGAGTGGTAAGCAGTCATGGTTTGATAACCATAGGAAGTTCTTGCCCCCAAATCATCCTTACAGGCGTAACTTGATCGCCTTCCGGAAGAACAAAGCAGTCACAAAATTTGCCGAACCGGTTAGGTCCGGCACGGATCTATTTGATTCTATAGAGCATTTGGGGTTGATGTATGCATGGGAACCGGATGCAGATAGAATAAATGGCCGTATATGTAAAGAACATAACTGGAAGAAGCGAAGTATATTTTGGGATTTGCCTTATTGGAGCACAAATCTCATCCGGCACAACTTGGATGTTATGCATATCGAGAAAAATTTCTTTGATAACATATTTAACACGGTGCTAAACATCCCGGGAAAAACAAAAGATACTGCAAAGTCAAGAGAAGAACTTAATCAGTACTGCAGAAGAGGTGATTTGAGAAGGAGTGCCGATGGGACCTATCCTAAAGCATGTTACACTCTTGACAGAAATTCACGAGAAGTTTTATGTAACTGGCTTAGAGGGTTAAAATTTCCAGATGGTTATGCCTCAAATATCGGTAGGTGTGTGGACATGCATAAGCTCAAGTTGTTCGGCATGAAGAGTCACGACTGCCATGTTTTCATGCAACGGTTATTATTACCTATAGCTTTTCGTGAGTTGCTTCCGCAACATGTCTGGAAGGCAATTACGGAGCTCAGCTTATTCTTCAAGGAGTTATCTGCCGCAGTCATTACTTCTGCATCCATGGCAAGGCTTGAGGAGGAAATTCCAATTATTTTATGCAAGCTTGAGCGAATATTTCCTCCCAGTTTTTTTGACTCAATGGAGCATTTACCGGTTCACTTGCCATACGAAGCGAGCATAGCTGGTCCCGTGCAGTATCGCTGGATGTATCCTTTCGAGAGGTAAATATATACATCATTAAGATATGTTGACATTTCAAATATTATTTCATTGCTTGAAAAATTCGTTAATTTTTTGTTGCAACTTTACATATAGGTATCTTAAGAAGTTAAAAAATAATGTGCGTAATAAGGCAAGGGTTGAAGGTTCTATATGCAATGCACACTTGGTCGAAGAAGTTTCAGCTTTTGCCTCACATTACTTTGAGGGTCACGTCCACACGAGGAGCCGAAATCATGGTCGTAACGATGACGTATGTGTGGACGAAGCAGAAGCTAATGACGGTAGAATATCAATTTTTAAAGCTATCGGCCGTTCATTTGGTGGGCAGAAGTCAAGAAATCTTAGCGATATGGAGTATAATGCAGCACATTATTACATCCTAATGAACTGTCGAGAAGTCGATCCATATATTGAGTAAGTGTATACTTCAATGCTAAATTGAAAATTTAAATTTAAATACAATATACCATAATATTTAATTTCTAACATTAGTTTTCATCCTTTTCATCCCATAAGGATGTTTTGTGATAGACAACGACAGATGAATCCCGACATCAGTCAAGTTGCAATTGGGCAGAAATTAGAAACGGAGTTTGCTTACTGGTTTTATGAATTTGTGAGTAGTATCACTCAATCAATTTCGATAATGGCTATTATTTTTTGAATTGGATGTCAATA